>APFE031083906.1:0-19533 GCA_000404065.3 Pinus taeda
CCTCACCATCACCCTGCTGCGTCACCCTGCCACATCACCTTGTTGACACCATCATCCATACTAGGTCCCACTACTGACATCATCCGCCATACCAATGATGTCATCTACCGAAAGGAAAACGCGCAAGAGTGAAATCGAGGCTTCGGAGGCCCAGAATCAAATTCCGAGGCACGTTTCGATGCGCAATTAGCACTTAGCGCTAATCATGCATTGCTACGGGAAATAGGCCATATCTTTGGGGAATCTTTTTTCTCAGTGGTTGTTTTTGCCGAAAAAGGGTCGAAAAGGGGAAATTTAACAGTTTTTACCACATCAAAGAGAGGAAGAAGCCCCGATTCAATCAGAGAGAAACAGTGAAGTGGAAGAGAGTATCAGATCGACCATATCAGAGCTGGGAAAGCATTAAATACCATCCAAAACGAATCAATGCATACCAGGACAAGGTCACATGCCATTAAAACCGAATCATAACAAATTAAATGGGAATCACAGTCACCTAAGATCAGCAGAACTGATTCAGAGGTGCAGGTGAGAAGTGAAAGGCGCAGCAATTGCAGATTGGACAAGAAGAGCTGCCAGAGGACGACAGATAGCCACATTTTGAAACAGCTGCTCCCAACACAGCATTAGATAGATATTTTCATTACTTATAAGACAAGTTAGGTTAACTGCATTTACTTCCTGAAAAAATATCTTCTAGCAGATCTTTGTTGTAGATATTTTACTTATAAATACAACCCTAAACAATGTAATAAGGGTTGGTGGGTTATTTGGTTGATCTCTCATTCTGAGAGCTGCACTGTAAATATTTAAGGACTTCTTTAATCAAATATTGTTGGAATATTTGTATCTGAAGTGGTTGGTTGTGCTTTCAATGGCTGAAGAAATTGGTATGGAATTCTCGTGCTTGCTCATGGTTCAATAAGTTGTCCCTTCCTTTGTTTATCAGTTCATACATAGTTGTATCAAATATATATCATAATCTAAGTTGCAGGAAAAAATAATAGACCAGAATTGGTTTTCATGCCCTCTGTGCTCAATTCTTGCAACTTTCCATGTTTTCCTCTGAAACAGTGATGAATATCCATTCTTAATTGCGCCTATTTAAATTGTGCCTTTCACATATGAATGCTATCTGGGAATTCCTCATTGCTCCCAGATATCACTCATCCACTTTCCCTCTTGGGTTGGATGAGAGATTCTTAATTGCCTTTCGTTCCCTAACTTCCATTTCACTCTTGTTCCAGCATAAAATTATTGTGCCATGTGTGGCAAGCCTGCTACATATTTCCCTCTTCTACCAGAGAAAAAACACACCTCAGTTCACAGACATGACTCCATGCCCAATGGTTTGAACTTCTTACTCTTTTCATGTCAACTCAGTTTGAATAAGATCAACCACCCCATCAATCAAAAATCTAAAATCAAATCAAACCCATGTGCCTCATATCTAGGCTAAAATCAACCCTTAAACAAAGTTAAAATCCTGAAGAGAGAGCCCTCTCTGACTGTTGGTAGGCTAGGACCTGCAGTCCAAAGACTGGTTTGTGGTTACCTCGGCCGTATTCCCTTGGGAGTCAAAGGGAACAACTTGAGTGATAACAAGTACTATGAATTTCTTCTGATCTAATCCATGATTGTGTAGAGGTATATATGGATGATTTTACAGTCTATGGTAATACATTTGAAGAAGCCTTGGAAAATTTGGAAAAAGTCCTTAAAAGATGTAAAGAAACAAACCTTTCATTAAGCCATGAAAAATGCTTTATGATGTTTACTGAAGGTATTTTTTTGGGAGATCATATTTCAGGGGATGGGATTAAAGTAGACAAATCCAAAGTTGAAGTCATCTCCAAGTTACCTATTCCAAATTGTCAAAAAGATGTTAACATTTTTCTAGGATTTACTGGATATTATAGAAGATTTATAGAAAAATTTACCAAAATAGCATCTCCACTCTTCAAACTACTTACGAAAGACTGTGAATTCAAGTGGAGTCCTGATTGTCAATCAACATTTGAAGCCTTGAAAACAAGAATATCTGAAGCACCTATCTTAAGAGGACCAAATTAGAAACTTCCTTTCCATATTTCTACAGATGCTTCAGATACAACTCTAGGAGCTGTACTGGGACAAAAAGACTTGGTTCCTTATGTCATTTACTATACAAGTAAAAATTTGGCTCCCACTGAGTTAGATTAAACTGTGACTGAGAAATAATTCTTAGCTATTATTCATGCAATTAACAAGTTCAGACATTATATAACAAGCTATGAAAATTTTATTCATACTAATCATTTTGCAATTAGATATTTGATGAAAAAACCTATTACTAATGGCAGAGTTACAAAATGGCTCCTACTTTTATAGGGATTCAATATTACTATGTTAGATAGACCTAGGAAACAAAACATAGTTGCTGATTTCTTCTCTAGGATTCAGAATATCAAAGAATACTCTCTTATAGAGGATAATTTTCTTGATGAATACTTATTTGCAGTAACTACTAAAACTCCTTGGTTTGCAGATATGGCTAACTATTTGGTTATAGGGAAACTACCTCCACATTTATTTCCTAGTGAAAGAAGAAATATTATTTAGGATAGTTCAAGATATTCGTGGATTTCTAACAAATTGTATAAAACAGGGCCAGACTTTGTGATCAGAAGATGTGTCAGGGAAGATGAAATCCCTGATATTCTCAAAGCATGTCATGATGAACCATGTGATGGACACTTTGTTGACAAAAGGACAGCTTATAAAATCCTTTCTTTAGGATATTTTTGGTTGTCCCTCTTCAAAGATACAAAACAATATGTCAAAAGGTGTGACAACTGCCAAAGGGTAGGGAAACCTACCCCCTCAAATGAAATGCCATTACAACCTTAGGTACTCATCGAACCGTTTGGAAAATGGGATTTAGACTTTATTGGACCTATTAATCCTCCATCCAAGTAGAAAAAGTATATATTGGTATGTACTAATTATGTCACTAAATGGATAGCAGCCAAAGAATTATTTTCTGCTACTGAAAATATAGTAGTTAATTTTCTTTATGAAGATATTTTTACTCGCTTTGGTGTTCCAAGGGAAATTGTGACAGATCAGGGAAGTCAATTCACATCCAGAATGATGGAGAAGCTTATGGAAGAGTACAAGGTCAAGCATAGGAAATCCACTCCTTATCATCTACAAGCAAATGGTCAAGTGGAGTCCACAAATAAAGTAATTGAAGGAATCATTACCAGGATTGTGCATCTACATGGAAGAGATTGGGCAGAAAGGCTTCATGAAGCCTTATGGGCCTATAAAACTACATGGAGGAACACAACGGGACACACTCCCTATGAACTTGTTTATGGGAAGGAAGTTCTTCTCCCCATTGAGTTCCTTGTTAAAACCTTCAAGATGGCAGTTCAGTTGGGAATGGATCTATCAAAAGCTCAAAAGCATAGACTGGAGCAGTTGAGTGAACTAGATGAGATCATAAAAGAAGCAGTTCAAATAACTAATCTAGTTCAGCAGCAGAGAGCTAAGTGGTATGACCAATACATCAAGGACAAAAGGTTTCAAGAAGGAGATTGGGCATTGCTATTTGATTAAAAGTTCAAAAAATTTCAAGGTATATTTCAGACTCATTGGCTTGGGCCATATGAGATTGAAAAAGTTTTTAGCAATGGAGTAGTAAGAATCAAAACAATTGATGAGCATCAAACTCCTCTCCTTGTGAATGGTCATAGATTGAAGATCTATCATAAGCCAATCTCAAAGGAGGAGTTTATAAAAATATTTCAAGATAATTCTACAATGAGGCTACTGAAGAAGAATCATTCTTCTCCACCAACCTAGTCTTTGTTTTTTTCATCATCATCTAAAAAAAAAAATGTAATCTTGAAAACCAATCAATGATTGGCATTCTTATATAGAAATAACAGGGCGAAAATCAGAAGATTATGACGCCCTATATCTTCCAAAAAAAATATCTCATTTCATTCATAGTTTGTTTCATTTCATTTCACTCCATCTCACCACCACATTCCATCAATAAAATTTCTTTTAGTTTCTCTTCATATTCACCTTTCCATGTATCATCCATACAGTCATTTTTCATTTCCATTCATTCGCCAAGTCATATGTTATTCACAATGTCATTTTCCGCGGCTGAATTCTAATTCCACAGCTGAATTATGATTCCGCAACTGAACGTTGATTCCGCAGCTAATCCTGTTATTCTACAGTGACATTCAAGTGATTAGCCAAATAATAATAAAAGTAAGATGCAAGTATGGAAGGAGAATATCTTTGAAGACATCAACACCTGAAAAGCACCTACAAAGGCAGGCAATTAAAAGTTAGCAAAACGAAAGAGGTATGATTCCAAGGTATGGACAAAACCATTTTCAAATAGCATTTCAAACACATAATTTGTATAGTTTGTAAATCATAACTCCATAACGTGTAATGATTTCACTTGATGGTTACCTTAACTCCACCATATCCTTTGCATTAATCCTAACGGTCTCATAATCCATTTCCTAGTTTAACTCAGTCGTACACCCTCATCACATCTGTTAAAATGGCTAATCATGCAAACGTGAGCTGATTGAATATGGCTCTCTTCCACTGACGTTCCACTCCGCAGCCTTTTTATGAATGCAAACTCCGTCCAGTCTCACAAATTTTCATGAGTGACACCTTGCCTCCACGTTTTCACACTAGGTTTTACAATTCTCGGTTCATTGTTTGTTTACACAGACTTCTACTCCGTAAACCCTCTTTCATTTCATGCTCAGTACTCTCCCCATTTTGTAACCACTGATTTTCTCCATGGCCCTCTTCTATTTTCTGCTCACATAACTATTTTTCTCCCATAAAACTGTCATTTATAGAGGTGTCTTCACAGTGAGAAGGAGGAATGGGTCTTATAGTGAGAACAGAGCCCGAAGGAGTTAAATTCATGGAAGGATATTCACAGCTTAAGAGCATAATGAAGAAGGCAAGATGGGTGCAGTTCATTAAGAAGTTCAAGGGTCACCATAAGGAGGTTACAAATATGTTTGCAAGGTCTTTCAATGGTGCAAAAGTTGAAATTGGGGACATCAAATTTCCAGTGACAAAATCATCAATTGCAGCAGCCACAGAACTTCCACAAGAAGGAGAGAGATGGTATAAGAACAAGGATTTCGATGAAAAGGTCTGGAGGGTCATTCTTCGTAATCCAGGTATGGACATATCAGTCTTTAAATGATGAATTATTGTTTCAACCTTAAAAGATAAGTGGAATAGTTTGTTGTTGATCATTCAGAAATTCATTACATGCGAGGGAAGGCATGGCTCCATGTACATGTATCATATTAGATTATTAATGAATTTCTTGGAGAATGAAACTATCAACCTCCCTTATTTCTTGTTGAGTAGTTTGAGAAAAATGTCTACTACTGTGCAAAAGAATATAGATGATGTGGAACCTCATCTCTACCATCATGGCCTCATTAAAATCTTGGTTGAAAATCATTTAAAAGAGAGGGAAGATACATGGGAAAAATTCCTAGTTAGGAACTTCTTCCAAGACCCTATTGAAGTGCCTGAGGGGAGTTCAGCAAAGAAAATTAGGAGGAAAAGATCAAATTTAACAATCCAAGATACTCCTACTAGTGTGACCAAGAAAAATAGTGAAGAAGAATTGCCTTCTGAAACATTGACTGAAATTAGGAAACAAGCAAAACAAAAAGGAAAGAGGAAAATTGAAGACATTTACCAGACTCCTGATCCTTCTTCAGAGGAAGAGCAAGTGCTTTCTGAAATATTAGATCATCTTAAAGAACAGTCAACTAAAGCAAAACAAAAAGGAAAGGGGAAAATGATCATAGAAAAGGGAGACATAAGCTCACAAGGTCTAAGAAGAAGCTCTAGATTAAAGGGCAAGTTGAAGAAAACGCAAATCAAAGGAGCTCAATTCATAGACCTGGGAGGTGAAAATCTAGATCAATCACTAGAAAACACTCGACTTGATCAAAGTCCACAATATTCTCCTTCTCCTTAGTTAGATTTTGAAACTATGCCAAGGAAAACAACTCCAGAAATTGATCAAACCCAGCAGTGGATGTATGACTTCATTGAATCATTGGAACAGTAGAAAAATACAGCAAAACAAGGAATTTCATCTAATCAGCCAGGTATAACTCAGAAAACTTTGATTCAGTCATTGAAGTAAGAAATTTATCAGTTGGAAGTCTTAAACAGACATATCCAAAGGGAGAATAAAACATTAAAAGAGTAAAACAAATTGGACAAAGTTATCCATGGCAATACCATGTTGCATTTAGGATTATGGCATAAGAAAAATAGAAAATAGAAGAAGAAAAATAGGGGGTTGAGTAGAGCCCTCATCAATCTCAAGTACAGATGTCTTCTGATGAAGCCGAGGATGAAAAGTGACAGCAAGAAAGAAGACAAAAAGGTTGGATGTCTTAGCATAAGTTTCAGAGCAGATGAATTGAAGGGAGGATAGTTACAATTTTGGTTGCATAGGACATGCAACATCTTCACAGTGGGGATATGTTGAGCCCTAAAACTACCTCTCTTCCAAGCATTTTCTTAAACCCTTTCTCTTCTATTTTCCCATGTTAGTGCCTCCTAAGCTATCAAAAGTTGTTACATGTTGATTTCAGGAGTGTATTTGAGTGATTTTCAAATTATATCATTGTGTGTGCTATTTGATCTAGGATTTTTTTATCAGCTACAAAATGTAGCCACTTTTCGCAACTAATTGGCAATTCCGCAGTTGTTTTCATTGTTTTACAAGTTACAGGTGTCAATAGGAGCAATGAGACACATGGGTAGCTCAGGAATTATCCACACATGGATGAGGTCATATTTACTTAGCCAAATTCGAAAGGAAAGGTCCCGGTCAAAGGGAGGTCAACGGAGAGTTCTATGCCAACTAGAACTTGGTTCCTACATGTAGAAGAAGCCTGAAGTCATTCCTAAACTTGTGGATCCATTTTTTCCACCTACATGCCATCTCCATGACGCAATCCAACATCCACTTCGCATAGATTTACTACTCATGGAAACCGAGAAGCTGAATCCTCAGATTTTGACCTGTTCACGTGTCCATCGTTGAAGAAATTCCTTTGAGATACAGTTATTCATTTTCTCTATAAATATAAGTATTTGCAACGCAGATAGGATGTTCTTGATATTGTTGTTATAGCGTTATTTTGTTGTTCTGTAACCGAGAGACATATTACTCCATTTTTATAATACAAGACTCTATTTTTCACATGGTTGTTTGAGCGTGTTTGAAGTAACAACATGTTAGTCCAAAGCTGTGTAGAGGGCCCCTACATAGCTGAGGTCCCTCCTTTTGTTTTTGTATAGTTTTCATGTATATTTTATCTCATTCGAATTGTATATTTCTCATGTTTTGCATATGATCTTAATCATTCTAATCTTGTACATGTTTTTGCAGCTTGTCACATTTCTTACTAACACTAATAGGTGCACTTCAGAATAGGTCTTTAAGTCTGGTTATGCTTGAGCTTCTTAGTGTAATTTTTGCATCAAATGGTGTTATTGGGACTTGCTTCCTCTACTGAACTTAAGTTTTCAATTTCGGTTGTTTATGCTTTTACTTAGTGAGATTTGTTTACTATTCAAGATAGTTTAGATGTCAATTCTTCATGCTATATGATGATATTTCCGAAGCCTTTAGCTTAACCCTATTTTAGAAGTTAATTGGTGAGATATTGTGATTATAGGTGAAGTAATTGATTTTTATTCCATTAGTGTGCAATTAGATAGTTTACATGTTAGTTCTTTAATGCTATATGATGATATTTCCAGAGCTTTTAGCTTAACCCCATTTTAGAAGTTAATTGGTGAGATATTGTGATTATAGGTGAAGTAATTTATTTTGCTTTCATTAGTATGCAAGTAGATAGTTTAGATGTCATTTCTTTCATGCTATATGATGATATTTCAGGAGCCTTTAGCTTAACCCCTTTTAGAAGTTAATTGGTGAAATATTGTGATTATAGGTGAAGTAATTGGTTTTGCTTTCATTAGTGTGCAATTAGATAGTTTAGATGTCAGTTATTTCATGCTATATGATGATATTTCCGAAGCCTTTAGCTTAACCGGTTTTAGAAGTTAATTGGAAAAATGTTGTGATTATGGATGAAATCATTGACTAGTTTCCAATTTCTTTACTTTCTGGTTTTGAGTTGCAGTAGTTTATTAGATTTCAATTTTGCAATTAGGATGGACAACATAGATAGTAATCTCATTTTCAGTACTTCATTTTTAGTTTGGTTTATCTAGCTGCATGTTTACACTCTTATTCAAGTTTTGATTTTGTAGATAGCATGTTTTAAGATCTCTTAAGTTCAAGGTTTGGAAATTATCATAAGAAGCAAGAGAATAAACTTTGTCTTCAACTCTACATCCACACTTGATCTTTAAAAATATTCTTAAACTTTTGCTTTAACAATAGATTATGATTTCCATTGCATTAAACCACTTTAGGAGACCAACAGAACAAAACCCCAAAACAAGATAAAACTGAAAACAGTGAGGTAAGGAAAGGGTTGTCTAGCACATATGGTGCACTACACTTCATTAGTTTACAACTCCCAGATTGATCACTTATGTAGCAATTTAGGACACACTAAATTGAATCACAAATTATCTATCCCCTTGTTAAATTTCGTTGATTGCTACAATTGTGGCAATTTTTTGCACAAGGTAGTAGAATGCGGATATAGCAAGGCAAGGCCTCCCTCTCAAAATGTGCAACCAAAAGAAGAAAATCAACTATTTAATATGAGAAGAAATAAAATGGTATAGGAAGATGAGTTTTATTTTAAAGTATGCAAAGAGGGGGGGGGGAATCAATATAGATTTGATTCTTATCCTAAGAAAAATTAGAGTAAAATTAAAAGATATTATTCTTTTATTCCCATGGTGGATCTCTATGAAAGTATCAACTACAATAATCATAGACTCCAAGTGAGTAAAAGGGGAAATAGACAAATTAATCTTCCAATGAAAATCAAGTGAAATGGAAGGAAGAAGATTTAGGTGAAGAAACAAGAAATTGAGAGAAAGTGCAATTTAGCCTTAAGAAACCAAGATGAAACACATTATAGGCTAAATAAGAGATTGGAAGAAAAATATTCTAATAGGTCTAAACATACCAAGGTATGGATGAAAAAGGAGAATCTACTCAGGGGGAGTAGATCATTGGTTTCTCATCATTAAGAGGAAGATGATGGCTTCAAGTGAAGCCAAAGTTGTCAAATGCAAGAAACAAGAAATTTTTTATAAAGTTGTGCATCTAAATGATCAAGGAGAAAGAGAAAATATAACTAACATGGTCCAAGGTGGATAGTTTACACATTATCATGTTAAGTAAAGTGAGGAAAGTGGGTTGCAACAAAACAGTGGAGTGATTGACATCACAACTTATGCTTATGCTTATGGAAGATTGCTATAAATGCAAAAGGGGGAGATTATTGGCATTGATGTCAACCTCGACGCATGGATGAGATGATTGTATCAAGGGAGATTGTTGAAATGATTATGTTGGCATTGAAAGGGTGACTTATAAGAAAATTTTACTCGGTGGTTGATGAGCAGGGTGAGCCATACTGAAGTGCATCCTCTAGCCCTTTGTGTGGTTTGGTGGTCAGAGTGAACATAGTTGAAGATGGAAGATATAAAAGTAGCAACCTTTGTGGATAGAAGGTTGGCTAGTATATTAAAAATTAGAAGGATGTGTGCTAAGAGTGTAGTTATGAGAGATGAGTGTTGATTAAGGTTGTGTGTGTCTACAGAAAATAGAGGGATAAGTGTAGTGAAATATTTTTGAAGGTATAATGGGAATGCAACAATGTGTGTATGAGAGTTCCTAAAGAGAAGAACATGCCGAGAACTTAGTGGTAGAAGTAGATAGAAGTCTACTGAGAAGAATAGAGCATCGAGAGCTAATCGAGGTTGTGTATTAGGCTGAGTGAGAGCCAAAGCAGTGAGTAGAAATTTCTTTGTGAATAAACACCTATGGATACAATTTGAAAATCCCATGAAACAATTATATGTAAGTTTAGTAGATTGGTTCCTTCACATCAAGAAGTCAATGCTTCTATCTAAGTGGGTGTCTAAAAAAGACTTGGGGCTTGATGCCTTTGACAAGTGGGTGCCTACAAAATCAAGGAGTTGGTGCTTCTTGTAAGTTGATTAGATGTATACAAAGAGGGAGTTGGTGTTTCCTTCCAATGGGTGCTATCGAAACAATTAAGGGAGTCAGTGCTTCCTATGAGTGGATGCTCACAAAACTTGATGTAATTTGAGTGGTGGATTTAGATTCATATCATAACAAAGTAAGATTTGTGGTTTTCTCCCTTTATAGGTTTCCATGTTTATTATTTGTGTTCATATATGTATGCTACTTATGGTTTTGTTGGTATGTTCATGTGTTGATTTATGTTGCTGCTTACATGACATGCTACTGGTTGGTTTCCAAGTAAAAGAAAAATTATAAATTGGCAAATAATTGTTGAAATTAGCCTTAGTACTAATTAATCCACCCTCTCAGTATTAATATTGTTTCCAATAACTAGATGGAAGTGAACACTTGAAGCATATAGAGGAAGATGGAAATGATGTATTTGGAGCCATTTCCACCCCTTCAATGTTGTATATTACTACCACTCTTTGATACCTACCCAATAGAGGAAACAATGGACAATAGGGCAGAGGAGCCAAAATCCAAGGGCGAAGTTCATGAGGTGGCCACACCTATGGGATATTCCTTGACTATGGATGAGACCACACTAAATATTATATCGTACTTGGTCTGACATGATGTTGTATTAGTGACATTTCCATCCTTTTCATTTAGGACTTGTGATGGAACTTTATTCTTTGATAGTATTAAAGGCTGAGAGTCCTTCTTCTCAGATAGGATTTCACTTATGTTTTTGTTTACTTTCTTCATGAGAAAAGTGTTATAAATTTGAGGAGTTATATTTTGGCAAAGGGACGGCATCCCATCTTTAATTAGGATTAAAACCATCAATTTCTTAGTATTATGTGTTATTTGTCTATTTATGTGAATATTTTTCAAGCATTTTGGGAGAGATTCCAATGTAAGATGTTAAAGAAATTTTCACTGACCTATATGTTATGTATTTACTTGTAAGCTAACATTCACTAGATAGTATTATTATTGCAATATTTTATACTTATACATTTCTCATCTTGATATCTCAAAGCTTTGTTGGAAGATGCACTCTCTCATTTCCATTGTTGGAGTAGTACTGACTTGCAAAGAGAACTACAAACAATGGTCAAGAAAGAGAAATAATGGTCAAGAAACATTAGACACAACCTCATATTTAATTACTTATGGAATGGCATATGTTAAGGAGAGGAAGACAATGCACCTACCAAGCCCACATCAAAAAAAAGTTAGCCATTTCGGAGAACAAGGAAAACAAATCTTATGTCCTATTTTTTGCTTATGCAAGTGAAGCATTGAGTCCTCATATAGTTTCAACTACAAGTTCTTATGGTGCATTGGAAAATATGAAAGATTTGTATGAATCACACTCATAATTAGAAGTTGTTTAGTTAATAGTCAAACTCTTCAACCTTGAGTTGAAAGATGATGACCCCAAACCCCATGATTAGAAATTATAGCCATCATGCATGATGTAATGCCACTGGAATTTAGATGAACATTCCTCTCATAGCCTTTTTCAAAGCCCTCTATCCCACATACTCTCTCTATATTGAGTCCCTACAAGCTAGTGCACAACTTAAGGCCATTACTTTGTAGAATGGGAGAAAGCTTTTGGGAAAAGGGAGACAACAAGCCCATCCTATAAAGAAGCAATGTGACCTGCTCAAAGAGGGAATAATCAGTCACATGATTCTCCTAAAAGAAGAGGAAACATAGGAGGATATTCATAGAAAAAGTTTAGAGGCAGAGGGTAAAAACCATCAAGGATAAAGATCTGATATCCACCGCATTCATTATGACATAGAGGGACATGATGCATTCACATGTAGAATTCCTAAGAGAGAATCAATAAAGACTACAAATAAGATAGAGGTAAAACACCATATCTAGAAGAAGGTAAAGCACCTGAATCTTCTCATTACATTGTTGTTCCTTCAAATATTGGAGAAACTAAATAGTTTTTTCATACTTTCTTCTTGGAGAGATGCATGGTTGCTTGATATACATGCAAATTTCCATGTGAAATTTTAGAAAGATTTATTTGAAGACCTCATTAACAATGTAGATGGAGCAATGTACTTTGCAGATAAATCAAGTCTCAAGCCTTCATGGCTTGGCACAATTAGGCTTAAGTTTTCCTGATTTTCTTCTGCAAGATGGATTCTACCTTTTAGAACTGCGAAAAAATCTATTGTTCCTTGTTCACATTCACCAACAAGGAAACTCCATTCATAGTTTTGATGGAAACTTAGAGACGAGGAAAGCATTTGACAAAACAATTTTCATGACTAGAGAAAAGGAGGAAACACTGTTGAAATTGTAAGTAACCTCTACTTGTGCACAAAAATCTACATGTCTCTCTCAGTGCAATGAAGGTACATTTCCATCCACTCTTTTATGGCATGCGATGTTTGGACATATTAATTATGATGTTCTATGTTTCTTGAAAAAGAATGGCATCTCTAGTTTTCCAGCTATTCCAAGGAAACTAAAGCAATGTGATGCTTGTGTCTTAGGAAAACATAGAAAACAACAATTTCATTATTCTATGTTTAGAGCACATAGAAAACTTGCATTGATTCATTCTAACTTGCGTGTTCCTATTCCTATCCTTATGAAAATGGAATAGATATATGATGATCCTTATTGATGATTACATTAGGATGTGTTGGGTATACTTATTGAAAAGTAAATTAGAAGCTTTTGAAACTTTCAAAAAATTTCATGCATGGGTTGAAAATGATGCAAAATCACATATTTTCCTACTGATGATGCAAAATAATATACTTCTAATGAATTTTAAAAATATATTCATCAACATGGGATTCATCACGAAACTGTTGTATCATACAATCCTCAAAAAAATGGTGTAGCTTTTGGCCGTTGAATATCTTTATTTTGGTGGCCATCTTGAAAGAAAAATTAAGACGGTGGAAGATCACTAGTTTTAGAGATACAAAGAGTTATGAAATATTTGTTAATATTTGGTACTGCATGTAAATATGTTCCTTTCTAGTCACACCATGCATCTATGTAACTAGGTTTCCCCTTGTGTTTTATCCCACTAGTGAGCTAATTCTCTGATCCATCAATGTTAAAGCTTTATCTCAGTCCAAAAATATTTTTTACTATTTGATTTGCTAATGGAAGGGAACTTTTGATCCTTCACATGATCAAAATTTTGAAACAAAAAAAAATATTTAGGAAACTTTTGTACACAATAAAAATTAGTGTTGTCTTACAGAAACATCTCAAAAAACAACTCTACGCTTTCCAAAGTTTTAATATATCATGAAAATATTATAACTATGGAATCTAGATTAACTTTTAATTTCTATAAATAAAGAGTCTTTCTCCGTTTAAATACGTTATATTCTACATGAATACCATGGGTAAATATTATAGGTTCTCATAAACCTGGAGCTCAAAAATTACTAGTAACTTGACCAAGTCAAATTTACCTTAACTACCTAATAATAATAATAACAACAGTAGCAACAACAACAACAACAACAACATTGGAATTATTTTTTTATCTCAACTCAATAAAAATTACTAATAATATAATAAAGAAATGGAATTTTTTAGTTTTATTATTTTAAGTTTGAAGTTATTTTTATTTTTATATTTTATTTATTTTTTGTTTACATCACATAACATAACATCACATCATCTCTTCCATACTGGGTTGGGAGAGTGTCTCACGATGCAACAAGAAAATTTTCCATGTTTTCATATCTAGCTTGGGGAGCTTTCTCTAGACCTTAAAAGTGACTTCTTGAGGTGGAAAGCAAGATAGAAGTCATCACGAGAAAAAAAAAAAAAAAAAAAAAAAAAAAAAAAAAAAAAAAAAAAAAAAAAAAAAGGAAAAAAAGGTGGTTGTTGATTGCATATTTATTTAGTCAAGTGCTCATATATAAATGTTCTTTTGATTTCTAGCTGATGTAATTCCCGTCATTTAGAAACAATACGTGGAAGAACAAGTCATATTGAATCAATATTTGCACTAGATGAAATATTTTTTAAGTAATCAATACCATCAACCTAAACGAAACCTTCAACATTAAGGCAAGATTTAAGCTTTCCCATGCTTCCATTTGTTGAAAACTTAGTTTTGTAGGCCCACTTGCAATGAACAATTTTGCAATAATTAGGGAGAGAACAAGATACCTAGTGTCATTTTCTAATAAGGAGTTCTCTTCGTTCATGGTCTTTCTTGATTTAGATAGATCACTTGCTTCTTTATATGCATGAAGATATTTAGTCTTGATGTGCTTAGTCATAAGAGCTATACCAACTAGATAGGAATAGGACTATAAATACACTTGGATCACCAATTAATGTACCAACAACTTTCCTTATCTTCTATAACTATTTTTGAAGAGAAGAAATTGGATGTGTAAGACCATCATAATTAAATTGTTGAAAAAGAATAGCTTGAGGCTCCACTGAAATATTATCATTTGAAGAAGAAGGATCATTATCCAAGAAAGGTACAGATTTTAGAGATATAGAAGAAGAGAAAAATAAAAAAGAAGAAGATGTAAACACACAAGCCAAATTTGAATGTTGATCAAATCTACCATATTCTTGCAACAAGATAACCTCTAAAGTGAGAGGTGCAAAATACATACGTGATTTAACATATTTAGAATCTCCAACAAAGATGCATTTATCACTTTTAGGCTTCCCTTGCTTTATGTTTTTCAATTAGAATATGGACCCAAATGCTTCATATCCAAATGCTTGGAAAGAGTGGAATTGGGCTTGATTTACGCAAAGCATTTTTTATCAATTACATTCATTACTTCGTTAGTGGGAATACCATTCAAAATATACTTAGCACAATTGGTTGCTTCTACACAAATTCAATGGCTAAACTTTTATATTAAACCATTAAAATTATCATTTATTTAAGTGTGTCATTTTAAAGTTTGTCTACGCCATTTTTTTGTGGTGTTTAGGAATAATGTCACAAATTGAATGCCATGTGCTGAGAAAAATTAATGAATTTTATTGACATATTTCTCATCACTATCAGTGTGAATTATCTTAATTAATTTTCAACGAGTGCTATAAAGTGACAAAAATATTAAAAACTTCTCCATTTAGTTTAATGACATAAATTCATATGAATGAAGTGTAATAATTAATGAGTGTGATAATCTACCATGTGCCTAAAAACAAGCAATTGTCTCAAAAGGTACAAAGAGAGGTCGTTAGGATTATTAAATTGGAATTGTTGAAATTTTCTAGAAGAGTGAATTGGTTGTGGAAACCTTGTTTTTTTGGACTAGATCATTGTGGAATTACTTTTCTTTAGATGTTTTGTTTATATCTATATTACAAGGAACAGATTGAATGCCTTATTTCATTTCTGCTATCCTTACTAATATTCTTTCCGTGCTTTTAAAAATACATTGATGTGAATACCTATAATGTGGATAGTTGAGGTTACAAAAAAAATACATTGATGTGGATACCTGTAATGTGGATGCATACACATGGGAAATTGAATATTAACTCAACTGAAAATTTCATTATTTTATTATTATTAAGTAATGAGCTATTATGTCTTTTGAGCAAATACATCCCACTGTAACCAATGGTCTTCTTATGAAAATTTAGTATAATTGGCCTTTTCAAATATTCGAAATATGATTTGATTGAATATTTATTTGTACACCTATCTATAATATGGTTATTGAAAAGAAAATAATGTGAAAATATTTTCGAAGATAGGTTATTGAAAAGCAAATAATGTGAAAAGATTTTCGAAAATCTTGGTGCCACCTCTTTTTTTGTAAGCCTTGTGCCTTGTTGACTTACAACTATTATTGTTGCAACTCTGGTAGCTAAATTACACATGCCTTTGAAATTGAATGACCTTTTCAAAAACCTATATAATATTCCAACCACATCAGCATCACATGCAACTATTATTATTGCAACTCTGGTAGCTAAATTACACATGCCTTTCAAATTGAATGACCTTTTCAAAAAGGTATATAATATTCCAACCACATCAGCATTACTTACAGGACTCTGAGTTCGTCTTCATATGATGAAGATTAAAGAAGAAGATCGTAGTTGTTATGAAACTGATGTCAAATTACTTTGGATAAATTTAGATTTCCTCTGCATCGTACTTGAGATAAACTTGGATTTCCTCTACATCAACATTCACTAAAGGTATTGATGCAAACTTTGACACTGCATGTTTTTTGGCAGTTTCATTACAAAACAAGATAACCTACTTAAAATAGATTCATATTTGAGCTAGATTTGTTAACAAGGCAAGCTATTTACTATTTTTGTTTAGTCAATAACCCACTCAAATGAGCTCACCAAGAATTATTAACTTTGACAACTTTTTTTACAATTTTTTTTTGGATTTTCATTAGTCAACAAGATAACCTACTGAAAATAGATTCATATTGGAATTCATGGCCATAATTCATTTGTTTCCTATTAGGCAAGAATTCGTTTTAGATCATGAATGAGATGGAAATATTAGTACCTTAGTGTAAAGTATACATAAATGAGATAACTTAAAAACTCTCATAAACCAGACAATTGTAAGAGGTTGCAAAAATGTATATGCGAAACATGATTTTTGTTAAAAAATACATTGATGTATGCGACGGAAATAAGTACGTGAAAAGAAATACATTCAATGCAAGAATATCAAAGTTTGAAACAGTTCAAAATGGAAATAAGTACGTGAAAAGAAATACATTCAATGCAAGAATATCAAAGTTTGAAACAGTTCAAAATGGAATGAGTTCAGAGAACTATAGGAAAATCCAAGCATTGACATGTCACGTCGAAACACACATACCACCCACACCAACCATGTAGATAAGACTTGCAGCCAATAATGCTACCAAAATGGAGCTAAACGCCTTCAAAAACAAAACAGAGCCTGACCCAAAAATATAAGAACATACATCAACAAAAAATTATTAACAGTTTTTCAATAATTTACACGGCATGCAAATTAAATATGATAGCTTCCATCTAAATAATCAATCTAATTTGTTCAATACCAAAGAAATCAACGTTTTTTAAGGCAGGACTAACTCTACGTAGATAATGAGGCACAACTTTCAAAGAGACTGTTCCACAATGTGCAAACCTGCGGAAAGGTAAGTCAATTAATATTCATGAAAGAACAAACTATCTGACAGTCTCCTTGATGCTCACCAGCTCGAGCTTCATCCATAGGTGTGGGCTTATGACGTCTCAATTCATCTGTCTACCATAAGGAAGTAACCTCTCTCCTTTGCACAAAAATCCAATTAATTAAATAAATTGCTCGAAACATATGTAGAATAAGAGAAGCTACATGTCCTATATGAAATATATACATAACCAAAAAATAGGGGGTGAGCAGAAGCAAATTTTTACCAAATATTCAATCAACAATTCCCGCTCTTCATGGCTCGGGTTTGCTCGATTATTATATTCCAACGGACGCTGCAAAACAGAAAATACAGTCTAAATGGAGAACAGGGTAACTTCATAAAAAAATGTTCACAAACACCACATATTTTGTAGGAAATATTGTTTCCATTTTACAGATCATAACTATTGCAGACATTTAATTGTGGTAAGAAATGAACAACTTAGTTCAACCGCTAATTTCCCTTTGGGGCATTTCCTGCAGAAAAGATAATGAGGCATATAAAAATACCATTATTGCAGACATCTAACTGTGGTAAAAAATAGCAACTTAGTTCAACCACTAATTTCCCTTTGGGGCATTTCCCGCAAAAAAGAGACCCAGGCATATAAAAATACCAATGTAGAGGTGATAAAAAAGCAATTGGATTGAGATACATATACTCTCTAGGGCATTTCCGTCAAAAAAGATGTTTCACGAAAATGGAAATACCAACGAAGAAGAGATTAAAAACAATTGAATTGGGAAAAATAATCCATGAAAATGTGTGAAGTAAATGATAAAGAAGAATGCAGTACTCAGGAACAGGAGAAAAGTACTATCCTCAGTGACAAACATTTTGAGTATGAAAATCAATGAAGCAATTTTGATACTTATCAGTATCAAACGACATTGTACTTTCAAAATTTTTTAAAAACATACTGCAGGAGAACATCTCCTAGTCCTCATAAATGTGCTTGTAAATATCATCATGGAAAATTTCATCGACCTCAAAATGGATTTTAAAGGAAAATTTGGATGTTAAAATCCAAGTCACAAGAACTTACTGCAATTTGCAGGTGCTTGTATTGCAATGTCCGTCTATTTATTTGTATTGGATGTGCAGTGAAAACAATTTCAATCTCCTGTGACATACAAGCTACCAGAATTAGCAGACAATTTAGAAGGAAATGCAACAAATTTAGTTAATTTTAAGTTGTAACTAAAACTTGCTCACAAACGGCATTGCACATGAAAAAATATTTATTAACAGTTTTTCAAAGATTCTTCTTGATTTGAACCAGTAAAATTTGCTCTGCTTTCACCTCCTAATTTCCTAATAATAGCTCACCTTTATGAAATCATTCTTCCAAACATAACGCTTCATTATTACTGACTTGCATTAACATTCTATGCATCACTATTTAACCATTTCCCTAGTATATATTATCTACTTGCCTGAAATTGATCTATGGTAAATTGGAAAAATATTTCAAGAACAGATATGCCTTTATGTTACCATTAATAACAAGTAATGCTTGTATGTTACATAAATTGTAGAAGAAGAAAAAGCTAGAAAATAAAGCAAAAGGAGACTTGCAGATATATAGAACCAGTATTCACGAATCACAAAATTAAATGCGCAGTAAGGAAGGGAAAGCAAACCTGACAAAGACATTGTTGCCAATAAGGGTGGCCATCAATTCCTGAACAATCATGTCTCTTTAGAACACCCATTAATGCCTCTACTGCACCAATGTTCTGTTTCACTCTCCACCATCCCTGCCAAGTTGTCAGCAATGTTTATGTTTCCATTGTCAACTTCGATTTTATGACAATTGTCTCCATTTCTCCTTTCTTTAGATGCTCTCCTTTCTTCTGTGCATATTATGATAAAATCACTTTTATATCTACCTTTATATGCAAGTTGCAACGTTCTTAGTGATGGGATTTGGATATATTGGAACATTTGTACCAACATCCTAGGAGGCTAGGACTACATAAAACACAGGTGTCAGCCTATTCTGTTTCTCTCTATAGATAGTATAGATTGTATGTTCTCATTCTTTTTAGGAGGATAAGTACATGGTATAGTCCCGAAAGGGACAATGCTTCTCATGCA
>APFE031083910.1:10008-26825 GCA_000404065.3 Pinus taeda
TGTAAAACAAAATGCAAGTTCTATGGTGTTGTCCACATTGCATATAAACCCAAGAGACCCTGCTCAACTCAAAATCATTCAATCTTTCAAGTGAAATATTAGGAAAACCATTTGAACTTCAACTAAATATTTACAACCAAATTCAATTCTTAGAATGATAAAAAACCAACAGTAAAATCCCTTCAGTAAGTCTTCACTCCCATGCATACAATGTCACAAGAAAATCATTCTCATTCTCATATTGACCAAACAAGCTTAATCAGATAAATACTTTGTTTTCTCTATTGTGCATTCCAAAAATAAAATCTCAATGTATAAGCATTAATACCAACATCTTGACCTTACGGTTGAAAAGAGATTTTATATGTAACTTAAATTCAAGAGTCAAGAATGATACAAAGAAACTCTATCCTTATGCTTAGAGACTATGTGACAAGTAAATCCAACCCGACTCTTTTAGGATTGAAGTGCTTTTAAAACATTTCCATGAATTAAAAATATAGATTAATCTTGATCTCTTGCAAATATAAATGAAAATAATAATGTATTGATCTTGCTAAAATTTTACCACAACCCTAGGTCAGAGCTAACAAAGTATACCTATCACAAGCTTATAACAATAGTTTATTTGACCAAAACGCATAACACATTGAAGAGATCTAATCCAATGTTTTCATAGAATAGTCAACATGCACAAGCATGACTCAAAGCTTTAAATAATTAGGGTTTCTTTACGGTAATTCTTGGTTTCTAAACTCCTTTGGGTATTGACAATATTATTGGTATAGAAATAATGAAAACCTAATCATCCAATGTTTGAATCCATGTTATAAACAATCTTCGAATGTAGTTCAAAAAATAGCAATATAAATCATTCGAACACTATAGAAAGTCTTTGTAGATTAATACTGCTTATGTAATATGCTAACACAAAAGACTTGAATCTACTCTACTAATCAGCAAAAAAATTTAATTAATTGATAAATCATGAAGCATACAAGTGAAAAAATTCAATCAACATATTACACAATGATTTCCTTGGAAAATGCACAACTAAAAACATATTATGTGTGTAGCCTGATTATCTTCCTGATTCAGAGGTCTTTGTTTCAGCCAACTGTATACCATAGGAAGGTTGTACAACCATCCACGTAGGGGTCAAGGGCAACACCACTGAAGCTAAAAATACATGTAAATTTTCCTTGTAAAATATTATAATTTCATAGTAAATATGAGCCACACAATAGACAGATGATCTAATGGTAGAAGTTATTTTTAATTTAGGTTTTTTTTCCCTAGAAGGAAACACCTCCGTATATATGAGGGAACTGTATTGGGGTTGTGTATGTGTGTATTATGAGCAAGAAAGAGAGAGTAGATTATGTGAGAGCAAAGAGGAAATTAGAGTGGATCTATTTTAGGTTGTTTCTCTTCATTTTGATGGATAATATAAAAGGAAGTACTGGTTGTTTCTTCATGGACATAGCCCAAATTGGGTGAACCATATATATCTATGTCTCTCTTGTTTTATGCATTTTCTGTATTTGTGTTTCTGCAATATTTTTTGTGTTCCATTTTTATGTAATATATAATTTTCCAACAACTAGTATTAGAGACAAAGATATATTTGGCTACTAAACTTGCAGGAGAGAATGGTTCCTGGTTCAACTAGGAGCAATAACAGAAGATGGTATGTTTTGAGTTGAAAAAATAACAGCCAAAACTATCAGTTGTGGAAGATGCGGATGGAAATTCTTTGTATCATAAAGATCTATACCTACCATTGAGAAGAAAGACAAAGAGGCGAATGAGTATGATGGACACAGAATGGGAGATTCTCAATAGGAAGGCACTTGGAACAACATAATTGTGCCTGGTGGTGTCAGTAGCCTTTAATATTTCAAAGGAAATGAAAATAGAGGGTTTAATGATGGCATTGGCCAAACTATATGAGAAAACCTCGACCTCCAAGAAGATTTCTGAATGTGGATCTATTGCTAATCATTTAAAGCAATTTAATACCATTACCGGCTAGTTAGGTTCTGTAGGTGAAAATTTTGATGATGAAGTTAGGGCTATGTTATTTCTGTGCTCACTTCCAGGAAGTTGGAATGCTTAGGTATGGAGATTAGTAACTTTGTCTTTGGATCTAGTACTTTAAATTTTAATGATGTTGTTGGTGACATTCTTAGAGAGGAAATGCAACAGAAAATATTCGATCAGACATCAAGTAGTGCTTTGACAAGAGAGACTAGGGGAAGAAAAATGGAAAGAGGAAAGAGCCCAGGATATCGTAGTAAGTCAAGAAAAGGTATATCCAAGTCCATATCGAGGATATTATACTACAAATGCAGGATGAAAGGACACGTGAAGAAATATTGTAAGTCTCGAAAGGGAAAAGAAACAGATGCATTGCAAGGAAACAATCATGAAGTGAATTTGACAGGTGATGTGTAGCAAGATGATTCTATTATTTCACTAGAAAATGTTATTGATTCCTGGGTGGTAGATTGAGATGCCTCATTCCATGCAACATCCCACAGGAAACATTTTTATAATTATGTTCAAGGATATTTTGGACAGGTTCATTTGGGTGATGATAAACCTTATAAAATCATTGGCATGTGTAAAGTTTTTGTAAAACAACAAAATAGAAACCAATGCTTATTAAAGGAGGTAAGACATGTCCTAGATCTGAAGAAAAATATAATTTCAATAGGGAAATTGGGAGGTGAAGGTTGTGTAACTACTTTTACAGATAAAACTTGGAAGGTCACTAAACTAGCCCTAGTAATAGAAAAAGGTGTAAAGGTTGGTACATTGTATTTATGCAATGGTATTTCTAATTTTGTTAATGGTTTAACCTCAAAAGGAGAAAAAACATTGTGGCATCACAGGCTGAGGCATATGAGTTAGAAGGGTATGGAGATTCTTCACTCAAGAAATTTGTTTCTAGGCAAGAAGCATGTTGATTTGGATTTCTGTGAGAATTGTGTTCATGGAAAATAGAAGAGAGTGAGTTTTCATAGAGCTAGGAAAGAAAAGAAGAGTGAAAAATTAGAGCTTATGCATAAAGATGTATGGGGACCTTCTCATTGATCATATCTCAGTGGCTCTCATTATTATGTTACTCTTATTGATGATGCAACTAGAAAACCCAGATTTATTATATTCAAAATAAATCTAATGTATTTGATACTTTCAAGGAATGGAAAGACTTCGTTAGGAATGAGATATGAGAAGTTGAAGTGTCTCAAATAAAAAAATGGAGGAGAGTATTGCAGAAAAGAGTTTAATAAGTATTGTTTAGAGCATGGAATTTGCAGACAACAGACAGTTCCATGACCACCAAATGAAAATGGTGTATCAGAAAGGACGAACAGGATAATCATCGAACGTGCAAGGTGCATGAGATTGCATGCAACATTTCCTTTACAATTTTGGGTAGCTGCTATAGATACTGTTGTTTATCTAATAAATAGAGGGCTCTTAAGTTCCTTTGATGGTGGTATTCCAAAGGAGGCATGGGTAGGTAAAAAGGTAAACTACTCATTTTTAAAGACTTTTGGTCGTGAAGCCATTGTCCACATTAATAAATATAATAGAACAAATCTTGAGTAAAAACAAAGAAATGTATCTTTATTGGATATGGTGTTAATTAATTTGGTTATCGTTTATATGATTATGAAAATCACAAAATCATTACGAGTAGAGATTCCATATTCATTAAAAGGTCTTGTATAAGGATCAAATGTATGAAAAGAAACAGGAAAAAGAAAATATAGAATACATAGTGCTGGATGGGATCACATAAAAAGTAAAGGTGACTTAAAATCATAATGATCAATAGCCACAACCACAATAGAAACAGGAACCTCAAACACTTGAAAGTGGTGTTATAAGATCTACCAGGATAAGTAGACCCCCTCAACGATACTCGCATTCATTATATTATGTGTTGTTGATTCATTCTGGTGAACCGGAATGTTATGAAGAAGCAATGTAAGTAGAAATGAAGAAGAAAGGGGACGTAGCCATGAAAGAAGAGATGGACTCCTTGATACATAACCAGACATGGGAATTAGCCAAGTTACCTATAGGTAAAATAACATTTCAGAATAAACGGGTTTATAGGTTCAAGGAAGAAGATGGAGGTAGAAAGAGTTACAAGGCTAGACTTGTTTTGGAATGGTTTGCACAAAAGAAAGGTATATACTTTGATGAAATATTTTCTCCCATTGTTAAATGAATTTAATCAGAACTATTTTAAGTCTAGTAGTAGCAGAAGATTTGCATGTTGAGCAATTATATGTAAAGACAACTTTTCTCCGTGGGGATTTAGAGGAAGAGATCTATATACAGAAACCAAAAGGGTGTGAAGTCAAATGGAAGGAGAAACTGGTGTGCATGTTGAAGAATAGCTTGTATGATATAAAACAGGCTCCAAGGTAGTTCTATCTAAAATTTGATAGGTTTATGTCTAAACAAGGTTATATTGTATTTCACTTAGATCATTATGTTTATCTCAAAAGGAAAAATGATGGCAACTATATTATATTGTTATTGTATGTAAATGACATGCTTGTTGCAGGGTCTAACATGTAGGAGATAAATGTGATCAAAGAAAATTTGGAAAAATTCAATTGAAATGAAATATTTGGGTACCGCAAAACAAATCCTCGGTATGAGAATAACGAGAGACAACAAAAAATTCAAATTAATATTGTCTCAAGCTGAGTACATAGAAAAGGTGTTGGAAATATTTAATATGCAAAATGCAAAACTAGTTAGTACACATTTGGCTAGCCATTTCAAACTAAGTAAGGATATGTGTCCCAAGACTCAACAAGAGATGGATTATATGTCTAAAGTTACATATGCATCAGCAGCTGGAAGTTTAATGTATGCAATGGTCTACACAAGACCTGATATTACACATGCAGTGGGAGTTGTAAGCAAGTACATCAACAATCTAGGAAAAGAACATTGGATGGCAGTGAAGTGGATTCTTAGGTATCTGAGAGGTAACCCAAATAAAGCACTATGCTTTGGTGGTTCAAACATTACTCTATAGTGATATGTTGATGCAGACATGGAAGGTTATAGAGATAACATGAGGAGCACCACAAGGTATGTGTTTACAGTAGGTGGAATAATTGTCAGCTAGGTTTCAAAGATGCAGAGTGTTGTTGCACTTTGAACAATGAGAGCAGAGTATGTTATTGCTATAGAGGCTACTAAAGAAATGATTTGGTTACAAATGTTATGGATGAATTAGGTAATAAGCAAGAGGTGAGTAGGTTATACATTGACAGCCAAAGTTCCATTCATCTTGCAAAGAACTCATCATTTCATTCCAAGACTAAACATATACAAATCAAGTGCCATTTCATACAGTCAATGTTGAAAGATGGACAATTGAAGCTGGAAAAGATACACACCAACCAGAATCCTATATATATGTTAACAAAATTTGTAAAAAAGGAGAAATTGAGATTCGACTAAGTTTCAATTGGTCTTCAAGTATGATTATGAAGAGGAAAAACAACCAAGTCCAAAGTGGAGTCATTGTCTAGCAAAGGAAGCAACAATGGAGTTGCTATAACCAATCTCTAACTGGGAGATTGGTGGGTGTGGACCCTAATTAGCTTCTTGATTCATAGGTCTTTGTTTCAACCGGAAGTATACCCCCTGAATACTATACACCCTTCCATGCATTGGGGACCTCTCCCACCCACGATGATTCAGGGGCAGTGCCCCCAAAGCTAAAAATAGATTTAAAATTGCCTTGTTAAATATTCTCATTTTCTAGTCAACCTAAGTCACTTATTTGGCAAATGATATAATGGTAGAGATTATTTTTAATTTAGGTTTTTTTTTCCCTATAAGGAAACAACATGCTATACATGAGGGAATTGTATTGCAGTTGTGTATGTGTGTATTCTGAGTGAGAAAGAGAGAGGAGATTGTATGAGAGTGAAGAGGAAGTTACAGCAGATCTGTTGTAGGTTGTATCTCTTCATTTTTCTAGATAATATAAAAGGTAGAATTGGTTGTTTCTCCATGGACATAGCACAAATTGGGTGAACCACGCGTATCTATGTATCTCTTGTTTTATGCATTTTCCGTATTTGTCTTTCTACAATATCGGATGTCGACATGCTTGGACTAATCAAGAAAAACTAGATTCTCAGGGAGTTCGATACAACTCTGAATGTCACAGTAAATCACTGTAGGATCCATATGCTAACTAAATAACCCAACAGGGATCTTCCTCATATAGTTAACCTCCCAAGATTCTTGATTAGCAGCCATGTACTCTACTTCTGATGAACTAAGTGTAACTGATCTCTGCTTCTTGTTGTACCAAGAAACTATTGCTAACCCAACACTAAATATTCCCCCCGATATGCTCTTCTTTCCTAATGGACTCCCTACCCAATCTGCATTTGTGAAGCCTTAAATATTCACTCCCTCCATCTGTTTGTACCAAAGACCAAACTGAGTGGTAACTATGAGGTATCTCAGTACATCTTTAATTGCCTTGCAATAGACTTTGGTTGGCTTAACCATTTCTTGACTAAGTTGGTTCACTGTAGCTGTTAACCCACTAGCTACCTTTAAATGGTTGTCTCTACCACTTCACTTGAAGTAGCATCTTCCTTCCTCCAATTCCCTACTAGAAGAGTCTCCATGGGTTTTTTTCTCTCCATGTGGAATTTTTTTAGTATCTCTTTGGCATACTTTCCCTAAGAGACAAATAGTTCCTCACCTCCTTGCCATACTTCCATACCAATTAAATAATGCATTACCCCAAGTATTTCATCTTGAATTCTCTTGCAATATCCTCTTTGCAAGATTTGACCAGCTTCTCATCAACTATAAGAATTAAACCATTAACATATAATGCTATAATAATTAATTTACCTTCAACCACAATATTTTAAAGGTTTGCATCTCCTTCACTTTTGGTGAAGCTCCAAACTGGTGAAATAGTTGTTGATCCTAGTCTACCAAGCGCACAATGCTTGTTTCAATCCATACATCACTCGCTTGATTTTGCACTCATGTGACTCTCTGTCAAAGGTCTCAAATTATTCTTGTTGTTCTATGTACACCTTTTCCTTAATCACTATGTTGAGGAAGGTTTTCTTCAAATCCATTTGATGTGTCTTCCATCCCATCTCCACCTAAAGTGCTAGAATAGATCTGGTTAAAGAGTACCATGCTACTAGAAAATCATTCTCATTCTCATATTGACCAAACAAGATTAATCAGATAAATACTTTGTTTTATCTATTGTGCATTCCAAAAATAAAATCTCAATGTATAAGCATTAATACCAACATCTTGACCTTACAGTTGAAAACCGATTTTATATGTAACTTAAATTCAAGAGTCAAGAGTGATACAAAGAAACTCTATTCTTATGCTTAGAGACTAGGTGACAAGCAAATCCACTAACCCGACTCTTTTAGGATTGAAATTCTTTTAAAACATTTCCATGAAACAAAAAGATAGATGAATCTTGATCTCTTGCAAATATAAATGAAAATATTAATGTATTGATCTCGCTAAAATTTTACCACAACCCTAGGTCAGAGCTAACAAAGTATACCTGTCACAAGCTTATAACAATAGTTTATTTGACCAAATGCATAACATATTGAAGAGATCTAATCCAATGTTTTCATAGAATAGTCAACATGCACAAGCATGACTCAAAGCTTTAAATCATTAGGGTTTCTTAACGGTAACTCTTGGTTTCTAAACTCCTTTAGGTATTGATAATATTATTGCTAAAGAAATAATGAAAACCTAATCATCCAATGTTTGAATCCATGTTATAAACAATCTTCAAATGTAGTTAAAAAAATAACAATATAAATCATTCGAACACTATAGAAAGTCCTTGTAGATTAATACTGCTTATGTAATATGCTAACACAAAAGATTTGAATCTACTCTACTAATAAGAAAATAAATTTAATCAATTGATAAATCACGAGGCATACAAGTGAAAGAATTCAATCAACATGTTACACAATGATTTACTTGGGAAATGCACAACTAAAAACATATTAGGTGTGTAGCCTGATTATCTTCTTGATTCAGAGGTCTTTGTTTCAGCCAACTGTATACCATAGGAAGGTTGTACACCCATCCACGTAGGGGTTCAGGGGCAATGCCACTGAAGCTAAAAATATATGTAAATTTGCCTTGTAAAATATTGTAATTTCATAGTAAATCTGAGCCACACAATAGGCAAATGATCTAATGCTAGAAGTTATGTTTAACTTATGTTTTTTTTCCTAGAAGGAAACACCTCCATTTATATGAGGGAATTGTATTGGGGTTGTGTATGTGTGTATTATGAGCAAGAAAGAGAGAGTAGATTATGTGAGAGCAAAGAGGAAATTAGAGTGGATCTGTTTTAGGTTGTATCTCTTCATTTTGATGGATAATATAAAAGCAAGTACTGGTTGTTTCTCCATTGACATAGCCCAAATTGGGTGAACCATATATATCTATGTCTCTCTTGCTTTATGCATTTTCTGTATTTGTGTTTCTGCAATATTTTTTGTGTTCCATTTCTATGTAATATATAATTTTCCAACAACTAGTATTAGAGCCAAAGATATATTTGGCTACTAAACTTGCAGGAGAGAATGGTTCTTGGTTCAACTAGGAGAAATGACAGAAGATGGTATGTTTAGAGTTGAAAAAGTAACGGCCAAAACTATCAGTTTTGGAAGATGCAGATGGAAATTATTTGTATCATAAAGATCTATACCTACCATTGAGCAGAAAGACAAAGAGGCAAATGAGTATGATGGACACAGAATGGGAGATTCTCAATAGAAAGGCACTTGGAAGAATATAATTGTGCCTGGTGGTGTCGGTAGCCTTTAATATTTCAAAGGAAATGAAAATAAAGGGTTTAATGATGGCATTGGCCAAACTATATGAAAAAACTTTGACCTCCAAGAAGATTTCTAAATGTGGATCTATTTCTAATCATTTAAAGCAATTTAATACCGTTACCGGTCAGTTAGGTTCTGTAGGTGAAAATTTTGATGATGAAATAGGGCTATGTTATTTTTGTGCTCATTTCCAGGAAGTTGGAATGCTTAGGTATGGCGATTAGTAACTTTGTCTTTGGATCTAGTACATTAAATTTTAATGATGTTGTTGGTGACATTCTTAGCGAGGAAATGCAGCAAAAAATATTCGGTCAGACATCAGGTAGTTCTTTGACTACAGAGACTAGGGGAAGAAAAATGGAAAGAGGAAAGAGCCCAGGATATCGTAGTAAGTCAAGAAAAGGCATATCCAAGTCCATATCGGGGATATTGTGCTGAGAATGTAGGATGAAAGGACACGTGAAGAAATATTGTAAGTCTCGAAAGGGAAAAGAAACAGATGCATTGCAAGGAAACAATCATGAAGTGAATTTGACAGGTGATGTGTAGCAAGATGATTCTATTATTTCACTAGAAAATATTATTGATTCCTGGGTGGTAGATTGAGATGCCTCATTCCATGCAACACCCCATAGGATACATTTTTATAATTATGTTCAAGGATATTTTGGATAGGTTCATTTGGGTGATGATAAACCCTATAAAATCATTGGCATGTGTAAAGTTTTCGTAAAACAACAGAATAGGAACCTTTGTATAGTGAAAATGGTGAACTTAAATGGGATAAGAGATACGTTTTGAAGTTTTAATCTTACTATTCTATATTGGTCTAATTCAATCAATGTGAATAGAATTGGAAAATTCTACTATTATGATATTAAAATTTTTCTTTCATTTGTTTCAAAAATTGATTCAATTTTTTTTTTTTTCTCTAAAATAATTAACCCAACCTTTGTAGGATAACATTTTTTACTTAAAATATCTCATAAAGTTTTTAGAAAAATGAAAAATTACTTACAAGTTTGGGATATTTTACAAAACTATGTTGAAACATAGTATAGATGGTCATTTTAAGAATTAGTAAGTTTCTCTAATTTTTTTATAGTTTAAGAAAAATGTGGATTGTTAAAACTACTTCTAGTGCATTTAGATCAACAAAATAATTCTTTATATGTGAGAAGGAAACAATGTTATCATCCCCCCACACTTATTCAAGTATAATATCTCCCACAAAAGCTTTGAATAATATTTCAATAAATCATCACCTTAAGTGTTGCGTTCTCCATATGCCTAAAACATTTAGAGAATTATGCAACAACATTTTCATCTCTTCTTGAAGGGGGACTAATGTTAGGGCTTTTTCCTTACAAGTACCCTAGAGGCATTCTATCACTAACATAGAATCTCCATAAACTTCATCTCTTCCATATTTATGAATGTATATCAATAGTAATGTCTTCAGAGCATGTGTCTTTACCTAATTGTTACTTCCTCCATTAAAAACTAATTTGAAAGAACAAAGAGAACCATAAACCAGATATTGGAGTCCAACAGCACCATGTGGAATAGTTGCATCTTTCCCAAGCCCATCATAGTGTCCCCATGATTTTGTAATTCTTATCTATAAATTACCTATTTTCGTTCGGACATTTTTCCTTTTTAGTGTGTTGATATGAATAAAATTTTGATTTATTTAAATACGTCTACTTCTATAGGATAGAATGGAAGATTTTGGAAGAGGAAATTAGAGGTAATTCTCTTACTAGATATCATAGGTTCCCCTATCATTATTCTTGTATGTGTTTCCCTTCGACCTAGATTGCCTAATAATGTCCATAATTTCACCAATCATTTATGGAAATGGGTATTAACTAAGGATACACTTCAATGACTCCTAATCAATGCTACACATAGTGCCAAATACGTGCACCTAAACGACTATTATTTTTAAAATTGATCTAATAGTGTATAATTTCTCAAAGTCAAGTAATCATATCCTATACATTAGAGGCTCCCTTTTCTTTCAGATTTGTTTGTACCTAGAATCCACTTTAATTGTCATCTAAAACCATTTATTTATATCCTAATATAGTTTGTTGTGTACTACATAATTTCTAATACCATACCATATCATCTGCATCATCTCCTAATTTTATAGAGAAAAGTAGAAATATTGTTACCATGCTATCCCATTTCCAACTTCTACTATAGCAAGATCCAAGTCTATAGATTTTCTCCATCATTGTTGATAGAAAAACAATATCCATTTAATATTTAATTCATTGAAAAACAATCAATTATATCTTTGAATCCCTATATATGTTAGAAATTAAACAACAAAGCAATGGAACACATAAGATACTACAGAAATACAGACACATAAAATCCTACAAAAAGAGAGACATAGATATACGTGGTGCACACAATTTGGGTTGTCTTTGAAGAGACAACCAATCCTTCCCTTTATATTCTCTAGAAAAATGAACGGTTGCAACCTAAAACAAATCCACTCTAACTGTGTCTTCTCTCTCACACAATCTCCTATTTATTCTCACATGTAACAATACACAACCACAATATAATTCCCTCATATAAACTGAGGGTTTCCTTATAGGAAAAAATACTTACATTAACATATCTTTTACCATCAAATATTTCTCCTAATGAACAACCCAGATTGACTACAATATTTTACAAGGCAATTTTTCTCTAAGTTTTTCTTTTGGGGGTTCTACCCAACAACCCCTTCTAGGAAGGCCCCAAGAATTGCTTCCACGCCCCAAGACCCCCTAAAAACACTAGTTAGGGGGGAAGGCCCCTTAGACCCCCTTGTCATGGGCTGGGATCCAAACATGATTGAAACAAGACTTCTAAATCAAGAAGATAATCAAGTTGTCCACTCAACAATTTATGCATCTAGTAACATATGTTTCCCCTTGCTTCAAATTCATCAGTGGTAAATCCCTATATCCACCATTATACCATTTCCATTTCACTAGAAAAACAACTTGCTAATAAGAGAAGAAATCCAAAACTCTTGGGTGCCATCTAATGGATGCAACTACCTATGTCATTATATAATTTCTAATATATTACCTAATACAAAAAATGTTTTACACACATAATTATTCCCACATGCTACCGCATCCCTAGAAATTCTATTACTTTCCATAACCTCTAGCAAGCTAAAGCTTCATTCAAGTGAATGGTATTTTGAAATGCCGCCTACAAATCTCATTTTATCAATCATTTTCCAATTCTTAAGGGATGCCTCTATTATATATCCCCCAATTCCTCTTACCCCTTATTGAAAGGTGATATATAAATCGTTTTTTGTTGATTTAAAATCCCCCAAAGTGATCAAATATGTTAGGGTATTGCGATAATTAATGAAACTCTTGTCATTTCAACCATTATATTTACTCCAACACGTAATGAAGTATACTTTTGATGATATTTTGTACTAATTTTATAAAAGAAATGTGAAAAAAGAAGAAGAAATCAAGTGACTTGCCTTAAAGGTTTGTAATATAGTTTGACTTTGAAAAATTGTATACTCTAAAGGAAGTAGTGTGTTGGACAACCTTTTTGACTCTATCAACTAGACATACTACTAAACGAAAAGAAAAGACAATTGACTAAGAAAGATAGTTGATGATGTAAGTAAGAGTACTACTAGGTTGGGTCAACCAACCATGGTGGTTAAAGTAGTTGTAAGTACTTGATAACTTAACCATAGTATAAATATATGATCATCAATTTAACATGGGAATATTTTTTATGTTGTGGTATTGGATATAATATCGAGTACTTATTTTTGGTCTCTCCACTATATCCATAGTCCTTATCCTCTCCTATTTATGTTCTTGTATAATATTATATAGTACCTGTATAATGCACTTTGTGAAGAATTATTAGTAAATTTCCTATATCATCATTAATATTACAACATTGGTTTTGTTGGCATAATTACCAAATGTATAATTTTTTAATAAGTTATGTATGCATAGATGTTGTTCTTGGATGAGATTTTCATGTGGTAGGAGAGAAAGATAAATAATTATTTTAAAGGTTATGTGAGGAGGAATTTGATGACATTAGAAGAAGGAGGAGCTTATTCCTTCACCAAAACCACTAAATGTTATTTGTAGTGATCACAAATGTTATAACTTTGGTCATTATGTTACTTTTCAACTATGAAGATGATTTTAAAGTGGAAAAATTAGAGGAATCATTTAAGGACCATTTTTTACCAGTGGTGACCTAGTTTGGAAAATTTGGGTTTGAAACCTTTTGGGAGAATTTTGAGGCATCAAATGATTTTTTTGGGGGATAAGAAATTGATTTGTTAGCACCAAATGTTTTATTCATATTATATACATAAATAAATCTCCAATGGTGCAAGAATCATCTCAATCAGAGTCTGTACAGAAAATTTATGTCAATCATCCGTTGAACTTCCTGTTTTGGCCACCATTCATTGAGAGGATTCCATGTAAGCCCCAATTATTTTTGGAAAGGTGCCTACACATATGTTCATGATGGATAATATTGTAGAGGATTCAACAATTGTAGCTCTAGTTAAGAATTGAATAGGTAAAACCTAACTAGTAGTTGGTTATTGGTTATGTTATAACTAAGCTGCTAGGATGGAAAGACATTCCTTTATTTTCAAGTGAATCTTCTTCCATAGAATAAAAAAGTATCTGAGAGGGATTGAGGGAGAGAACACATAGAGTATTTGTGCATTATAGTAATCTATGGACCATAGGCCTTAATTATTTGCACCCATAACCATTTTTTATTTAGAGAAAGAGAGCATACTCGCCTTCCCTTCCAGTTGGGTTTTCTCCTGATAGAGTGTCCTAGGAAATATTTTATGCCAATCATGGTTAGTGATTTTTTATTCCATTTTTCTCTATCTTCTCATTACCATAATTCGCATGCATGCATAATAAATAATAATTTACAAATCTCGAAATCTAAAGAGAAATAAACCCTCAAAACTTTGATTTTCGATTTTTTAAGTGCAATTTTATCAAATCTATTGTGAACAAGTATTAAGTGGAATACCCATCACATTATATAGATTAATTGGTATCAAAGTGGGTTTTTTTGGGGATAATATGGATATTTTAATGGGGTCTAGATTGATGAAACCAAAAGTTAAAGAACTCTATTCATGGCAAATGAATTTGTTAATGATGAGTCGGTCGAGGAAAACTCACATATATTTTCTAGATTGAGAATCAAGAAAAAAAAAGAAAATGAATGACTTCGCCTTCTTCATGGGAGTTTTACGAGTGAAAAGAAGTAAACTTGAGGTTTTTTTAGTTTTACAAGCGAGAAAAAGACCAATAAAAGAAGGCTATTTCTTATTTGTGGGAGTTTAATGATCCCAATGAAGGAAAATTAAGGATTTTTCAGTTTAGAAAGCAAGAAAAAGACCATAAAAGGAATGATCATTCTTCTTCATGGGATTTTAACAAGCCCAAAGAAGGAAACTTGAGTCTTTTTCAGTTTTACAAGTGAGAGAAAGACTAGAAAAAGAATTCTTGACCTTTTACAATATATTACCAAAGTTGTATTCCAAGTATAACTCTTAAATAAGTGTCAAAGAGGAAGGAAAATCTCAAGTTGATTTGGTAGTATGAATTTCAGATGGCTTTTGTTTAGGTTAGTTAGAAAGGAGACTAAGACATGATGGTGGAATTCATCCAAATGAAGCTTAGTTAGGGACATGATCTATTTAATAGTCTTGTCAATGGGGAGGAGAAAGTCAAGAAGATCAATAGAAAGAACTATAGTGGAAGAGTTGATAGGACCATGGGCCCCAACTAAGGATGGAGGATTTTTGGATATAGACTGAATAGCTTGACCATCCAATTCCACTAGTGTTAGTGGCAACGTTTCTCCACACGATTCAAAGGTGCAAGGTGTGGGGATGATCTTGGATCTATAGATCTAGTAAGTATAACAGAGACCATAGGAATGGTCAAAGGAGCCTGTGGTAGGAGGAAATAGAAACACCCCAACAAATAGGAGTCTTACAAAAGTCTGGCACTAAGACTATGAAAGATATCAAGAGTACCAACTACTAACGAAACATTGCTAGAAGATGGCATTTGAAAATCAACGATGCAAAAAGATAGCTGGTTCACAGTCACATTTTTTTTCTTGTTTAGGAAAATAAATAAACTAGAAGATGAATAAGACAATGGCTTTCATGGAATAGGTCCAACTATGGCCCAAACAAAGGTTGTAACAAGCGAGTGATCAACAACTTAAATATTAACTAGGACAATTTTCCCTACAAGAGTGATGGGTAATGTAGCCAGATGTCCCTTAAGGATGAAATTATGGCCATCAAAATATTTAAGGGATTTTTATGGTAGAGTGAGTGTGGTAAAACCCAAGGTGAGCTAATAGGAATAAGCCACTACATAGGTAGATGCACCTTCATCAATGGACGTACCATGAATGGATTTTCCTCCTGCATGGACCTATGGTTGAAAGGTAATTCCATGTGAGAGGCGAGGTGTACTCTTCTCCATGTCGAAGAAAAATAAATTGGGATCTAGGGTGTCGACCCCGCCTATAGTTGAGTGTAAAGGCATATGTTACACTGGACAACTTTGGAATACTTCAAGCAAAAATATTCTACTCCAATGAAGAATAGTGGTGAAATCTAGGTGATTCAGTCTCTTGAACCAGCTATGGTATAAAATTTCAACACCAAAACAAGTGATGATGGCTAGGGTTTCTGAAACCCTAAGATTCTCTCAAAAAATATTCATGAGATTCTTTTGTCGAAAACAAAAGTGAATGAATGAGGAGAGTCTCCTCACCTTTTCTCTTTTATAAACTTATTACCACTTTTGTTTCCATTTTTCCCTTTTAACTTTTATAAAGTCATTTTATAATGTTTTAACTTTATAAAATTATAGTGGACTTTAGGATGTGTCCCCTTTTTTACCCCTTAGATTTATATAATATTTTCCTAGGTGGATCAAGTCCCCTTATTAAATTGTTCCCGACTTAACCTACAGGAATCATGTTAGGCTAGCAAATTCTATCATATGCTTCCTAAATGGATGAGGACATAACAACTCCCTATCATTTGTTAGAGTCATTAATTCTAACAAAACAACTTCTCTATGATATTGAGGTCATGAATATCAATATATTTATTTTAATAAATCCAAGACATTATATCCAAGAAATTTCCACCTCCACCATCATAGTTATAAACCCATATATAAAGAATGAATAAAACATTATCCAAAAATTTAACCACGCTTCCAAACCAACTATTGAAAAATGAAAAAAAAAACATAGATTTCACACAACATTAGGATTTCATGATTAAAAACCAATTGAAAATGACAATGCCAACAATCTCTATTCTCAACCTCCAAACATTAAGAAATGACATCTTCACTCCATTGGGTTCCTTGTCATTCAATATGATTATACCACCCATGGCCTCAATGTTGATATGTTGAAACTCATACATGGCCCCACTATTATTTTTTTTACTACACTTTCATATAGAAGTGAAACCAAGGGTCTTCTTCCTCCTTTTCAAATAGACAAAAAAAAAATTTGCACACTGATTTTCATATAAAACTGATCTTTTCCTTCCTCTCCATCCATTAAATACCCAATAGTTTTCTTCCATGGCTAAATTTATACTTGGGGACATCCACTTGAATGCATGCATTTGGACCTACAACTAGACGAGCACCATGCTCTCCACAAGAGAAACAAAACCTCTTCTTAATGTTAAAACTTTAGATTTATCTAAACCCATGTCTCTCATATTTGAATGCAATAAATCAACATCAACATAATTCCACATCAATTGTTAGAAATAATACTAAGAGGGGGGGG
>APFE031083921.1:982-29456 GCA_000404065.3 Pinus taeda
CTCTTCTCAAAATAGCCCCCCACGTCAAGGACTGGTGGGAAACCTACTGCGAGCAGAAGGATGAAAGTACAGGCTCACTATTTTCAGCCGCACCCACTTGGAATGACTTTCGGAATGCCATCAAGGCGCAGTACTACCCTGTCAAAAGCTATGAGGACAAAAACATCAGATGGACCACGCTGCGGCAGGGACGGGACCAAGATGTGCCTAAGTTCACAAACATCTTTCACACCCTTCGCACATAGTTGGGTAACAAAGATTCTGAGCTGCATCTGGTACTCAAATACCGCGGTTGCCTACATAGATACATCCAGGAAGAGGTGGAGTTCTTGGACATCTCCTCACTCAGCACAACATACCGATATGCTGTCAAAATCGAGCAGAAGTTCAAACAGAAGAAGCGAGACTTTGGGTCTGCAAATCAGAAGACCAAAGGACAAAGCCAAGGTGGGGTGACCCAAGACAACCCGTCGAAACCGCAAGAAAAGAACAACACCACGAAGCCTTAGAAGGACACAGGAAAGTGGTGTGATTTCCACAAGAGTCCCACTCATAACACAAGTGAGTGTTGGACCAAGCAGTCGTTGGTGGCCGAGTTGAAGGCTTCCGAATCAGATGCATGTTCTGACCCTGAGCCAGAACCTGACAAGGGGAATGGCAAAGGGAAGCAGATCATTGATGCGGATCCCAACGCCACTATTGCCACTACCAAGATCCAGAAGAATGAGCCCGAAGAGCCAGAGGAGGGGGAACGCCTTTTCCACTCACAGATGTGGGTGAAGGGTTCGCCGCTGCAATTCATTGTCGACAGTGGCAGCCAAAAGAACCTTATTTCAGCAGAGGTCGTGAAGCGGTTGGGCCTACCGACTACACCACACCCACAGCCGTACAGTATCGGGTGGCTTCATGAAGGACGAGATCTCAAAGTTCGCCAGCAGTGCCGCCTTCCCTACAGCATCAAACCATTCACAGACGAGGTACTGTGTGATGTTACACCTCTGGATGTTTGTGATGTACTATTAGGCCAACCATACTTGTGGAGGCGACATGCTGTGCATGAGTCAAGGCCTCGCGCTGTCATTATTTATTTGAATAATTCATTATACAGGATACCAGAGATAGCCCCACCTACTGCCACATCTTTGATCACTGCTAAGAAAGGTAGCAAGCTCATATCATAGACCAGGAAATTCATCTGTATGGTTCACTCCCAAAGTAAGGGGAAGATCGTTGCTACATCCATGACCCCCGCAAAGGATTCCTCCATGCAACAACAACAACAGAAGGATACAGTCATGACAGAACACAGAAACAACTTCTCCACACCCGCAGGGGTACCACACAAGTTTCAGGTGGGCAACAAAGTCTGGTTGCATCGACAAAAAGAACGCCTTACCGGAACCCATTAGAAGCTCAGACCACTCCGACAAGGTCCGTACAGCAGTACCAAGGCTATGGGCAACAATGCTTTGAAGCACAACATTCCTCCATTCCTCCACTTGCACCAAGTGTTCAATGTGGACCGTCGTCGACCATGCTTCCCACCATTTCTGGACACATCAGAGATTACAGAACAGCTCACCAACGACCCAGCTGATCAGAAGCTCCCTCATCTCAGGGAGGAACTCAACGCAATGGGGACCATTGCTTCCTAAGGGGGGAGGAATGATCCAGGTGGATGTTGGTGGCCACCCACCTATCCCATTTGGACCCCCGCAACTGTCTCCTTCAGTTTTTCAGTTTCCGTAATTGTAGCACAATTTACTATTTTTAGCAGTTTTTTTGGGTCTTGAACTTCCAGAGCCGTTTTGAGGCCCTAAACGATGTTTTTTGGGAAATATGGGGGCAACATGGGTCCATGGACCGATGTTGCCCTTCCCAAAGTGGTAGTTCTCGAATAGATCTTTTTAACGAGCTATCATATGTGTCAAACAGAGATCGTATGCCAAAGTTACGACCCCGGGAAATTGATGTACCAATTTACCCAAAACGGGGCCCACAATGTGGCGTTTCATCTTCTAGGGTTTGTTTTTGGAATGTGAAGGGTTTTCCATTGTTTCTCAACAATAAATAGGCCTTCGAACCTCATTGTAACACAGTTTAGAACAGTTCAGAGGCATGTAGCCACACATCTCTTCTCAGGGATAAGCTACCATCGCCCTAGCTGGTTTATTTCCATTTCTGGTTGTAAGCATATTTTAGTATTTTCCATTAATGAAATGAAGTATTATTTCCGCTGCATCTCTTTATTTATGGTTATCGCATCTCTGTATTTATGGTTATCTCTGTAATCTATTGTGTTCTTGTTAAAATCTGGATCAGTTGAACTCCTCAAGATTAGCTTGCATCTCTTCTTTTCCTTGAGGCTCTGTTGAGGGATCCTTGGCTGCCATGTCCTTTTCTTTCCTCTTTCCCTGCAGCTGGAGCTGTTGTCTGAGCAGCTCATTCTCTTCTCTCAACTTGGCTTGCTGGGATCTTTCCACATGCCTTACTCTTGCCAACTCCCTTTGTGCTTCGTTGAGCCTTTCCTCTAGAGGCCCTATATCTGCTACTCCCTTAGATTTAGCTATCCTCATCCACATGTGGGTTCGTACTCGTTCTTCCTCTAGTGCTAAAAAAAGTGGCATTGTAAACTTTTGGGGAATAATTCTGCCTACCTCCAAAAAGTGATAATAAAAGCCCAAGTTGGGCTGGGGGCTTGGTTCCATGATAACATCGGTTTTCTCCTCTTATGGTGGTGACTTGGCTGCTCCCTCCTCTTGTGGTGACTCGGCTGCTTTCTCCTCCATCTGCTCAGTTTCCGTCAGCCTAGCCCAAGTTTCCTGTAGAATATCCTTAACATCCTGTAGAGAGGCTTCTGAGCTTAAGTTTTCCATTCTGTCCCTCCATGAAGATGTTTTTGGGCTCCTCCGCTCATAAGTAATGGAGGCTTTGGAGGGGGATTTATCCCTTGGTGTGGTAGGGGTATCCACGATAGTGATCGGTTCTTTTGATGGAGGCTGGGGTCTGCCAGTATTAATTCTTACACTCCTTCTTTCTTTGAAATACAGAGGAGTCTCCCTCTTTCATTTTTCTTTTGGCTTGGGAGAGGTACTTAGGGTGGCCAACACAGCTGCTGCCTCCCTAGCTAGGATTTCGACCGACTTCTCCTTCTGTTGTCCTCCTTTCGGACTTCCTGTAGAAAGTCCTGTAGCGGTTGCTTTCTGGCTTCCTGTAGAAGCCGTTTTCAACTTTCCTGTAGAAAGACTCTGCTACTTTCTTCTAGAAATGCTCTACTACTTTCCTGTAGAAGTACTCTGCTGCTTTCCTGTAGGAATCGAGGGCACTGTTTTAGCTTGCTTGGCCGAGGGGACTTTTTTTTTCATCTTGGCTGAGGTTGCCTTAGGGGTGCCCTTACTGTCCTAGACTTTCTCAGTCCGTTCTGCCCTGCTCTGTAGTTGTTTTTCCCTGGGCGTTGGGGCAATCCCATCATCCCCTATTTTGGCAGCTTGCTTTGTTGCTGGTGTTCCTTTTTGCTCCTTCTTTAGTGTTTTACCAGGGGTGTCTTGTCTTTTAACTTTCTTCTTGGCCTGAGTAGGCTCCTTCTCTTCACTGCTAGAAGAAGTGAGCTCCTCGGCTAAGACTCATATGTCATCATCCTTCGACATATTCCAGAAAATTTCCCAGGAGAGAGGGACAGTGAAAGTGTGGAGTGCATCTTCCATGAGGAGCTTAATAAGCCCATGATGAGCTAGCTGGTCTGGTGTCCCCTCTCTGAGTTTGGTGGCACATTCAGTCATGGCTTGCAAGAGGAAATAAGGAATGCTCAATTTTTGTTCTAAGGGGAGGTCCATGTGGTGTCTGAGTTTTGTGATCAACTGAAAATGATAACCGTATATGATGCTAAATCGCCCCTCGCACGTGATATACTTCATAATTTGGAGGCTGACTTCACTCCAGAACGATTGTAGGCTAGTTCTCCGAACTCCGTTCTTATATTCTGAGAATTGTTCTTCTGGCAAGAAGAATTCTTCTTTAGCCTTCTGACCCAACTTCCTCTCCTCCTTATCCCAAGGCATCCCCATTGGAAGATCAGTCACCCTGCTGATGAGCTGTGGGGTGAGTCTAAGGGTCAGTCCTCTGAAATTGACGATGACCAATGTTTTTGACTTTGGCTTGAGGGACCGAAGGAATTCTTCCGTAATTTCATCATCATGCCCTTGGAGCTTGTCACAAAATGACATCCATTGTGCATGGGAAAACAGGTCTACCACCTCAGGGGTTTCCCGTAATTTCTTTGAGTCTAAAGGTTATTTTCGAATGAACCCACCCGGCATTGTAAAACTCTGTGTTTGCTGTCGTGTTCACGCAGACTGGGAATTCTGGGTGGATTCCCTCCTCAGAGCATAAAAAAGATACCTTTGGTCGATTACCCTGTTGAATTTTCCTGCTCACATATACAGAAGGAGATTTTCGGGAATTTTCACTCAAAGTGCAGAGCTACGTCTCCGTTATACACATAGTCGCATAAAATTTACAATTTTGACAGTGTTTTGACAGGGTATCACTCTCTATAGGAAGGAGTTTTCATTCATGCGTGGAAGAAATTTCTCATGCAGATTACTACGACGATTTCGACAGCAACATATATAAAAAAAAACCAGATAGAATTGCACTCAAATTTCTCTACCCCTTTACTACGTCGAATGCACCACCTTTGAATTTTTTTTTTTGCATGGGGAGGTTAAATTTTGCCTACCTCACTGAAATTCGCCAGCCTCAACGTGAATAGTCTGCACTACTTCGGATGCCATGTTTCCTGTAGCGAAGCTTCCTGTAGAAGTTGTTCTTGGCTTCCGGAGGAGGTTATGGTAGCACAGGACCAGTCTGAGCGGTAGCAGGACATTTGAACAGGTTGAAAACTTCGGGCTAACCACTTGCAGAGGAAGAGGACGCACATTCGGCTGGAAAACGGTTGTGTTCATAAATGACTGCAGTGCATCATAAGTATCAACCGACCGATTTCGAATTGCTATGGAATTCATGGCGCGGGGGTGAACTGTCCCTGATGATCCATTGGCTGACGTCACTGCAATCATTCCCTAACGTGCCCCTGACCACTGAATTCTCTCCTCTGTATTTACCGTCGCCAATCTTGTCATACCTCCGCTTCTTCCTGACTGGACACCTCCCACATGCCAATTATCCACCCTTTCGGCATAATCAATCCAGTTCGGATCCTACAAGGCCGCTTGACTAGCTGTGGTGGCCAGTTGAGTGCCAACCAACCTTGTTCAATCCACCCATTTTCACAGTTTTGCATATTCAAAGTATAGCTTATGCAATTGGATGAAATAAGGTTAGTTACTTACCTGTGTGGGCGTGGACGTGGTTCTTTCCAGGTTTTAAGATGCGGGATGCTGGATCTGCGTGCTGCTGCATAGCGTTCAAGTGCTGGAGCTTCCCTGCATTGGCTGCTACTGGCTGTGAGTCTTGGAGACCTGTTCCTCTGGTGGTGAACATGGCATGCACCGGTTCTGCGAGCTGCTGGTGTCTTCGTGGTAGGTACTCCAGCTGGATCAGCTGCTACAGGATTCCTGTAGGACATCCTGTAGCTATTTCTCCTCCTAGGGTGCATGATGACATAATTCGAGTCACGTTGCACAGGTGAAAGGTCTTGAGGTCGCCTAAACAGGTGAGTGCTTGGACCTCAAAAGACCTTATTTTTGAGATTGAAAAAAAACACAATTTTCCTTATTTGAAAACATAGTTCTGGTTGCATATGCAGGTATGCTTACTCAAATTGGAGTGGCGGTGGTGAAAAGAGGTGAAGCGAGTGGAGGATGGAAGAAAAGGGTGGGTGCATGCCTCCTCACCCGACTTCAAGCTCCAAACCCTTCCCTGCAGTCGATTCTGGCCCGTCCAAAAGTTCAACAGGAAGTTTCCTGTAGAAATACAAAACTTCCTATAGAAAGTCCTGTAACTTCCTGTAGACGGCCGAACCATGATCCGATTGTGCCCAAACTTTGGAAAAATGAGTGTTCATGGTGGGTGTGCATGAGAGGTTGTCTGGTAGCTTGATAGGGACGCTTGTCTTTGAGTTGACAGTCCTCCTTTGGTGCGCTATATACCTGCAACCTGCAACACTTTCAGAGATTAGCTTATTTTTTTCTTTTTGTTTCTCTTTTCTTTTTCTTTTTTCTTCTTTTTTCCTTTTTCTTTTTTCTCTCTCTCTTTTTTTTTTTAAGAGACAGCAGGGGCACCTCAATGAGGTTTTCACACCTACCACCTGCCTTGGGCGCCTCAGAAAGGTTTTCACCCAAGGATCTTTTTTACTACATTCTTTTTTATTTATTTATTTATTTTTTTTGAATATGAAATGATGCTCAGGGTGTGCCCAAAACAGAGGCAGAACCCTTCTCTATGACCAGCACTGATTTTTCCATGGTTTTGATGAACTCTTGCCTCGAAAGAGGTTTCCTGTAGATATTTAGTCGATGCCCATTGACGAGCATGGGGATGGCTTCTTCATCAATAGTCCAGATAAGGATGGAACCATTGTCATTACACTTTTGCATTGCATATGGTCCTAGCCACCTCGTTCTCAGCTTCCCTTTGAAATCCTTATGTCTGGAATCATATAGCAGCACCCAATCTCCTAGCTGGAATTGTTTTTCATTGAGGTGCCGGTCATGCCACACCTTCCTCTGAAGTTGAGTCACTTTTGAGTGGAGGAGGGCCTGCATTCGAAGTTCGTATAACCTATTCAGCTGCATTAACCTTTCTTGTTGAGCATGGCTGAGATCTAGGTCCAGCTGAGTTGCCATCCTCAATGTGTTGTATTCAAACTCGATTGACATCAAAGCTCTCTTCCCATAGACTAGCTCATAGGGTGTGAAGCTGGTTGTGGTCTTCCAAGTGGTGTTGTAGGCCCAAGTGGCCTCAACCAGGTGATCTGAAAAATCCCTTCTGCTACTGCTCACCACCTTAGTCAATATCCCCTCTAATGCTCTATTAGTGACTTCCACTTGCCCATTCGCTTGAGGATGATATGGGGTGGAAGTCCTCTGCTTGATTTTGTGATGAGCAAGCAGGTCTTCAATCAAATTGGAGGTGAACTGACTTCCTTGATTGCTGACTAACTCTCTTGGGTAGCCAAATTTGTAGAAAATTTTTTCTCTTAAAAACTCAGTCACCTTTTCTTCTGTTGCTGCTTTGATTGCTTTGGTCTCTACCCACTTTGTCAAGTAATCTGTGCACACTATGATGTAAGACTTTTGCCTTGAAAGAGGGTTGATAGGGCCCACAAATTCCATACCCCACTTCTCAAATGGCTCAAGAGTCACTTAAGGTTGGAGAGGCATTTCGACCCTTGGGGTCGGTTTCCCCATCCTTTGGCATCGGTCAAACATTGGCTGATATATCTTCTGACATCTTCATGAAGAGTGGGCCAATAGTAGCCTGCCTATAGAATCTTGAAGGCACTCCTCTTGGCTGCAAAATGTCCTCCACAAGGCCCATCATGACAAGTTAGGAGGATGTCAAAGACTTCCTCCTCCCTTACACAATGCCTTAAGATCTGATCAGGGCCAAGTTTGAACAAGTTGCCCCTGATCCAAGTGGATGAGGCACTTTTTCTCACGATTCTGCTCTTCTCCTTTGAGGATAAGTGCGGAGGGAACTGTGCAGAGACCAGGTAGTTGGCTATGTCAGCAAACCACGGGGAGAGTACTGAGATAGCAAACAGATGCTCATCTGGCATCTGGTCATCCACTATTTCTTCTTCACCTGCAGTCAAATTCACTCTAGACAAAAAGTCAGCAACAACATTTTCTTTACCTGGTTTGTCAACGATGGTCAAATCAAACTGCTACAACAAAAGTAACCATCTAATAATACGAGCATTCACATCAGACTCATTCATTAAATATCGAAATGCAGCATGGTCAGTATGTACAAATGTTTGATAGCTAGTGATATAGTGTCGGAACTTGTTCAGGGCATGGACCATAGCCAAGAACTCTTTATCAGTTACAGTATAATTCATTTCTACCTTGGATAAGTTTTTACTGACAAAGTATATAGCATATGGTAGTTTTTATTCAATTTGTCCTAAGGCTGCCCCAATGGATTTTTTCGAGGCATTAGTGTGGATGTGGAAAGGTAGGGCCCAGTTTGGGCCTCTCAGAATTGGAGTAGACACCAACTTATCCTTCAACTCATTCAGAGCCTTCTGGGAGCCATCCAACCATTTAAACTCAACATCTTTTGCTAAGAGGCCAAACAATGGCGAGGCTAGCTTAATAAAGTCTTTAATGAATCTGTGGTAATACCCAACTAAGCCTAGGAAACTCCTGACATCTCTCACCTCCTGAGGAGGGGGGACCCTTTTGATGATAGCAACTTTGTTGGGATCCACTTGTAACCCTTGGCGAGAAATGGTAAGGCCTAACATGGTCCCTTCAGTCATCAAGAACTCACATTTCTCAGGACTGAGGGACAGGTTCATCTCAATGCACTTGCTCAAAACTTTTCCCAGGTTGGAAAAGGCTTCTTGGAAGCTAGACCTGTAAGGAGTGAAGTCATCCATATAGATTTCTACCAAATCATGGACCAACTCGGCAAAGATGCTTAATGCAGCCCTCTAGAAAGTGGCACGGGCATTACATAGCCCAAAGGTAAGGACACGGTAGGCAAAGGTACCCCATGGACAAGTGAAAGTCGTCTTATGTTGGTCCTCTAGGCTGATTTGAATCTAGTTGTACCCGCTGAACCCATCTAGGAAAGAGAAAAACCTCTTCCCTGCTAGCCCATCCAACACTTGATCTATGAAAGGTAAAGGGAAGTGGTCTTTCTTGGTGGCTTTGTTCAATTCTCTGTAGTCCACACATATTCTCCATTTCCCATTTTTCATGGGCACCAACACTAAAGGAGAAACCCATTCGCTATCCGAGATGGGGTAGATGAATCCCACATCCAAAAATTTTTGCACTTCCTCTTTAACGATGTCTTTGAGGGCTTGATTCATCCTCCTCTGAGGTTTCCTGATTGATTTACAGTCCTCCTTGATGTAGATATGATGAGTACAGACTGAGGGATGGATCCCCTTCATTTCCTTGTAGCTCCAAGCAAAGGCCTCCAAATGGCGGGTCAAGAGGCTACATAGCTCCTTTTCCTGAGAGGGAGAGAGAGAGGAGTTTATCTTCAATGTATTCTCAGGGCCAAACTCCACATTCTTAACTCTGGGGGTGGTCATATTAGTGGCACCTAACTCCACTACAGCATTGGCCTGGGTGTCTTCCACCAATTCTTCCAAGGATAGCTCACTGGTGGGAGGATTTTGGATCAAGTTTTCAATAAAATCATCCTCGGTTGGAGGACCTCCCTTTCTGGCTTCCACTGTGCATAATGATGTAGAGTAGACCTCATCCTCTTCTTCTTCTTCCAACCAGAGGGGTAAGTCATGTTCTAGCAAAGGTTGGGCAGGAGGGTATAGGACCAGCTGTTTGGACATAGGCCCATTTTTGATGGTCATGCTTTCGTCTCGGCAGCTGATATAAGCATCTGCAGTGGCCAGCCAAGGCCTTCCCAAAATGAGGGGATAACCTGTGAGTTTTGCCTTAGGTTGGAGGACCAAAAAGTCCACAGGGTATTCCCAGGAATCAACAGAGACCAAGACATCCTCCACAATCCCTTCGGGAGTCACGGTGGATCGGTTTGCTAATTTCATCACTTTCGAGGTCTTCCTTAGGGAACTCTGAAGATTGAGCTTAAGCATGGTGTCCCTGGTCATCAGATTGATGGCATCCCCTAGATCAATCAAAGTGTGGGGTATAATGGTGCCATTGATGTGGACATCAACTACAGGGCTCCCAGGGTCTAAATACTTCAGACAGAGTACTTGCCCCAACATGATATCGAACAGTTGTCCTATGACATTGATGGTCGAGGCATCTTTCTTTCGCCTGCCTGGGTGCCTGAAACACTTCTCTTTAATCAATTTGTTGTAAATTGGTACATCTTTGATGGCCTGGAGAAGTGGAATTTTCACACACAACTTCTTGAGTTCTCCTAGAAGCTCATCCTCCTCTGGGTTGGGTTGTATGGTCGTTGTGAGTCGCCCAAGAAAGGGTGGAATGGCTTGGGGTTCACTTTTCTGTCTCTCTTCCTCCTCTTCTAAGGGAGGGGGGTTGGCATTCTGGGAGGACTTTCCTAGATCACAGGTTGATCTCCTGGATCTCCACAGCATAGGTAGGGCATATTGTCTCCCCAGTATATACATGTTGTGCCTATCTATTGTTGGGGTTCAGGTTCGGTTGAGCAGGCATCTGGGGTTATCTTGGAGGAGTAGGAGGTAATGGTTGAGGTTGAGTTCGTGGTGGAGGCAAAATGGCTTGAGGAGTGTTGCATTGGGGCCTCCACCCTGGTTGAGGTGCATTCCACTAAGGTTGCGGCTGGGCATGAGAGTGAAATGTTTGAGAAGGAGGTTGAGTTTGGTATGGAGATGGATAAGACCATGGAGGAGGTGCGGACCAGGAAGGATGAGCAGGGGGACGCCAAGAAGGCATATGGGCAAGTTGGTTGGGTGGTAATAAGCTTGGGATGACCCTTGCATTCCCTGCTGATAAGGTCTGGGTCCATGAAGCCCCCTTTGGTTGAGGAAGTAGAGAGGTTCAGTAGCCACCTCGGTCCCTAGGTACATGGCTTTAAATCCAGGCAAGGTAGGGCATTGGTTGGTGGGATGGTCTTCCTCGAACATGAAACATACCTCTGTTGGGTGTAATAGGCACTCATTCTTGGGGTGCTTCCTTGTGCATCTAAGACAAAAAATGGCCAAAGCCCTCTCAGCTTCTTCTTTCTTCTGCTGAATTTGGAAGGTATCAAGTTGCATGGCAATGGTCTATCTCATTTCACTCTTAAGGTCTTCCATCTAGTTAGCAAACTCATGCTTGGAGAGAGAGGTACTAGCTGAGAGATGACTTCCTCTACCTCTCTTCTGGGCCACCCTAGAATGGTTTCTAAACACGGTCTTTATGTCCTCATAAGGTAGTTGGTAGATATCTCCTCCACCTAGCAGGTTAAGGGTGTCCATAAGGTCTTCAAAGACTCCTTGGAGCATAACCAACTTCAGAGATTCTGGGTCAAGTGTGCACCTGGCCCGTTTATAACTGAGTTGGAACCTTTCCTCATAGTCTTCCAAAGATTCATCACTGCCCATGGTCATCCGGAAGAATTCCCCCTTAGTTTCCTTGGACCTATAGTAGCCTCTGTACTTGGAGTTGAAAGTTGCATTTGAGCCTAAGTGGTGATACTGTTTCCAGGTAACCCCATGAACCAGGGTAATGCTGCATCCTTGAGGGTAGAGGGAAAGAGTTTCAACTTTTGCTCATCCTCAACATAGTCATAAGTTCGACAAAGGACATCAAACTCAAATAGGAAGGTATCAGGGTCCTCAGTAGTCAGTCCATGGAAATGAGGTAGTGCAGAGGGACTTATGTTTTTCATTTTCATGTCTCCATTGGTCTCTCGGATGGGAAAGGCACCCTCTATTCTCTTGTCTTCTCTTCTACCGTTTCAGTTTTCATCCATGGCTTCAGATGGAATGTTTCCTAACTCTTCTTCTGCTATAGGATCTTCGTAAATCTGAAGAGGTTCACCTATAGGGTCTTCTGGCTCACTATCACCAAAGAAAAGAGAAGGTTGACTCAGTGATGTGGTGGGGGTGTTGGGTAATAATTTGTCGGTTTTATCTCTGTTCCTACGAGGCATGAAATGGAAAGACTTTTTCTTGCTTTTCTTGTATTTTTTTCTTGTACCTGCAAAATGAGAATAGATTGAATTGCAACTAACTATCTTACTGAAAGGAAAATGCGGAATTGAAATGAAAGAAGGAAAGGACTAATCTATTTTGCGGAATTGAAATGCGGAATTGAAATGCTAATTTACCCTTGAAGAATTGAAATTCTAATCTATGCCTACAAAATTGAAATTGCGGAATTGAAATGCTAATCTATGAAAGCAAGAAATGTCTACTCTACTTTTCCAGAAATGAAATTGCAGAATGGAAATGAAATAAACTATTTCGCAGAAGGTTGTAGTGAGAAAAAGAAGAAAAGCAACAATCACCAATACTATGACGCTTCCCCAGCAACAGCACCAGAAAGGATGGTGGGCTCCAGTATTGCAGCAATAATGTTGCAACTCCTGGGACTCCCTTCTTTACCTTTATCAACCCGGTTGTCCGTAACAAACTTGGAAGCGATGGTGTTGTATGCACAAGTACTAGCTCTTGCCACAGCTGTCACTTGGTCAGCTGGCACAAGTCCACTAGGGGATTTAGCCAACTTCTATGAGTTCTCAGAAGACGCTTTTAAGTGATGGATAAAAGCTAACTCAAAGGAAGCTAATCTACTTGCGAAAAGAAACTGAAAGCCAAAAGGGAACGCAAACCCTAACAAACCCTAATTCTACCAGCTAGTCCTACTGATGCAAAAATGAGAATGAAAACTACTGAAAGAGATTTCATCACTTCTATGAAGGTAAAATACATGTGTCTAGACTACCTTTGTCCTAATAAAGCATATTTTTGTATTTTTTTGATTAAGTGTCCATTTTCACATGCATATGCTTGAACTGTGCTTTTCTGTGTAGGGGTGGATCAAGGAAGAGGAATGCTTGGAAATGGTTGGAGAGGTTCAGGGAGGGTCTAAGGAGTCCCTAACACTCTTCCTGGGAGTTTCACAAGGTTTGGATATGAGGAAACCTCACTTATGAGCTTCTACAGGAAGTCTGCAAGGGTTCTACACGATGTTTCAGAATTTCTACAAGAAGTTTCAGAATTTATACAGGATGTTTGGAAATCGGTTTTTAGGGGATGGATGAGTGAGGGAAGGTCCATGGATGGATCTGGAGGTAGGATAGGGGTCTAAAAATGGCCTAAGGACTAGTGGGTAGATTGGTGAAGAGATGTAGAAGGCTGACTTGGCTTAAAGAAGGCTAAAGCAACAATGAGTAAGGAGGTAAGGATTCGTGAACAAAAAGGATAGATAGGGAACAAGAAACTTAGCTAAGAGATAGGACAGGTGGCTCAAATGATGCTTCGGGTGGATGAATGAATGAATAATATGCCTTACACAGTGTACCTTGATCAAATCAACAAAGGCCTGCAAACGATCAAATTCTAAACTACTCTAGTCTAACCATCAATTGACATAAATAAGCAACAAATTTATTTGGGAAGAAAACTTTGTACACCATCTATGCAAAGAAACATTTCAGATGCCTAAACCCATGACTAATCTCTGCTAATAAAACAAGCACACTAAAGATTGCATAAACAAGCAAACTAGTGTTTTTGTGAGGCAGCATTGTTTCCTTAATTCCAGCCCCAAATCAGGATGAGGTGAAACCAGCAGTGTGGTTGTCCCCTTTTCTTGGAGTTGGGAAGAGGATGTCCACCACATCTGACAGGTTCTCCAAACACTATAGCAAGATAAGTTGTGTGCCAATTTGGAGAAATGTACTTTTGGCATGACCCAGGTTTAGTATCTAAGATACATTATTGATGAATGGGGCATGCATGTGGATCCATCCAAGATCCAAGTCATTCAGGATTGGCCTGCCCCAAACACTATGACAGAGCTCCGCAACTTTCTAGGTCTTTCCAATTTCTATCACAAGTTCATGTTGGGGATTCCCCATATCACTTGGACCTTGAGTCAAGTAACCAAGGGAGGAGCAAAAGAAAAATTATTTTGGTTTCAATCTCAATAGAAGGCATTCGCATAGATGGAACATTGTCTCTGCTCTATATGAGCGCTCAAATTACTAGACTTGCAATAGCCATTTCAGCTCGAGACAGATGCCTCTGACTATGATATTGGGATAGTCCTTACTTAGTAGGGGCATCCAGTGGCATATCACAGTGAGACACTTTTAGAAATAGTCTAGAAGTATCCCACTTATGAAAAAGAGATGTATTCAATTGTTTCAGCCTCCCAACAATGGAAGCATTACATTTTGGGGAAGGAAATAGTATTCCACATAGACCATTGATCCTTGTAGTTCATACATGTGTAAGGGAAGTTGTGGAATGATCACGATTAGAAGTGTTACACATACCCACAATAGTTTCATTTGAATATAAAGTTCAAGGAGGGTAGCACTAGTAATGTTGCAAACTGTCTCAGCTGACCACCGATCATGCAATTAACCACTGTGCTCAAATCTTCTGGGTACGAGACTTCTCAATCGCCACTTATCTACAAAAGCGACCTAGAATTCAACCACACATATTGGATGCTCTTGGAGGGTCAAAAAGTGCTAGATTTTCACCTGCAAGATGCAATGTTATGCCACCTAGAACACGTTTGTGTTTCTTCAAGCGAGCATGTCAAGATGATTTTGGAAGCGCACTACAGTTGGGTCATTAGGAATTTCAGGGTCAAGAAAATAGTGGAAGTATTGTAGAAGTATTTCTATTGGATGAATATTCGACAAGATGTGAGGAAGTACATCAGATCCTGCACTACTTGCACCATTTCCAAAACAACCATAAAGAAGCAACGACTCTATACTCTGTTGCCTACCCCTAGTTGATCTTGGGAATCCATCTCCATGGATTACATGTTGGGCCTTCCTTATACTAAGCATGGCAACAACTGTGTCTATTTGGTCATCGATAGATTCTTGAAGATGGCCATTATGGCGGCCTACAAGAAGAATATCACAGTAGAAGCCACTACTAAACTATTCTTTGAACGAGTGTGGGCACTCTTTGGGATCCCACAATATATCATCTCAGGTCGGGACAATGGGTTCCTCAATACATTTTGGTCCAACCTCTCATCGATGCTAGACACTTAGCTCACTAAGTCCACAACTTTCCATCCCCAAACTGATGGCTAGACAGAGGTCGTCAACAGGATGATCACACACATTCTAGGCATGTACAACTCAAAGCATCCACACACATAGGATGAGAGCATCCCCTATGTCTAACATAGCTATAACGACCTCTCCATTTCTTGACTCGCCATAACCCTTTTTGAATAGGCTGGGAATTCCATCCACTAAGTCCCATTGATGTGGACATACCATTTGTAGCTACCGAGGAAGATTCAGTTCATGTGTAGTGTGAAGTCAATAAGGAAAATAGCTTCATTAAGCACATTCATCACTTTTGCAAGTAGGTCCATGACATTCTAGAGAAATAAAATGCCAAGTACAAGCACTGACTTGATCAATGTTGGGTGCCACACAAGTTTCAAGTGGACGACAAAGTCTGGTTGCATTTGTAGAAAGAACACCTTACTAGAGCCTATCGAAAACTTAAACCACTCTAATATGGTCCTTACACAATTACATAGGCTATGGGATATAATGCATTTGAGCTCAACATTCCCCTATTCCTTGGCCTACACTAAGTGTTCAATGTGGACCACCTTCGACCATATCTCCCACCATTGTTGGACACAACAAACATTGTAGATAAACTCACACCTACAAAGCTAAATCTAGACTATATGGAATAAGCCACAACTGATCGAATCATGGAAAGATAGATCAAGAACACCCAACAACAAAGGATCCAACTATATCAAATTGTCAAATCAGGCCAACTCCTTCACCAGGGCAAGTGGCTCACGAGAGACCAAGTTCAACAAAAGTTACCTCATCTCACATAGGAACTCAATGCAATGGGGACCATTGCTTCCTAAGTGGGGGAATATTGATCTAGCTAGATATTTGTGGGCACTAACCTATTCCACTTGGACCCTAACCATTGCTTCTTTTAGTTTTCAGTTTTCTTAATTGTAGCACAATTTACTATTTTTGGCAGTTTTTTTTGGTCCTAAACTTCTGGAGCCATTTTGAGGCCCTAAATGATGATTTTTTGGAAAACCACTAATAGAGGTTGTATTCCATAGACATATATTTCTAATGAGGTATCATGTGCATCAAACAAAGATCGTATGCCAAAGTTATGATCCTCAAAATTTGATATACCAATTTACCCCAATGGGTCCCATAGTTTAGTGTTTCATCTCCTAGGGTGAGGTTGTTGGACGTTTGATGTTTTCTAGTGTTTCTCAATAATAAATAATCCCTCAAGCCTCATTTTTCCACATTTCAGAGGCATGTATCCACAATATATCTTCTCGGAGATAAGCTACCATTGCCCGAGCTAGTTTATTTCCATTTTGTATGTAAGCATATTTTTGTTATTTGATATTAATGAAATGAAGTTTTATTTCTGTTGCACCTCTTCTTTTATTGTTATATCTATAATTTGTTGCATTCCTATTTAAATTTGGATCACAAGAATAGTAGGATATGGTATCATGATCTTAAGAGGAGATTTTGTCAAGTATATAAGAAAATTTCAAGGATAGTTAGTGAGCATTGACAGATGGAAGGATTGATATCAAGAACAGCTAACAATTAAGGGAAACATGGTCTTGGGGGAGACTTTTTTAGTTCTATAGGAAAGTGTAGGAATAATTAGAGAAGCATTAGCAACATGGTCATAGGGATACTTTATCGCATTGAAGAAAAAATTGTGGAGTTGTAATAGGAACGAAGAGAATGCAAACATTAACTAAAATGACACACATAAGAAGATAACCTTAGGGATGCTCTATAGGATTAAGTTCACACATGATGATGGATGTTTTGATAGATAACTATGTTCCTTTTCCATTGATGTCAAAGGGGGACAAAATGCATAAATTTATATAGGAATTGACAGACACACTGTAATAAGTCCACTTACTCATATATATATAATATATATATATATATATATATATTTATATATATATATATATATATATATATATATTAGATATATACATAATTATATAACCATATATATATATGTATAAATATATAATTAATAATATAAATATAAATATATATCTATTATAATATATATATAATAAATATATAAATAATTATACAGAGAAAAAAAAAAATTACATATACATATATATATATATAAATAGATATATAATATAAATAATATAATATATATTCTGAACCCTTTCATGGATTATATTTCTAATTCCTTTAAAAATAACTCTATTAAAAAAAGTATATTTCTATCTCATTATAACTCTTTAAACTATAACTTTAATCCCTCAATACATTCATTATGGTTGTCATCATGTCCTAAGTCTTATGTTGAGGGTGTTTCTGCAACTTATGATAATGCCAAGGTTATTCCGCACATTGGGTGGTGTGAGGACAAACATGCTTGATGGTGGAGGAACCTATATGCTATACTCCTCCCCCTTGGTTATCTGCAATGAAAACTTGAAGGCGATATAAAATATGCAAGTAAGATTTTATGTCTTTAAGGTAATGTATCTCTTTGCAAAAGCACATAAAATAATGGTTTTAAAACTTGATTAACGACATAAAAACATACACAAATATACCATGTCAGAAACATGAGAAAACACAATGATAAAGGATTTCACCACTCTTGGAATACATCTCTTATTTGAGCTTCCAATGATGGGCCTCTTTCATTAAGTCCTCAAATTTATCTTTACATGGATTTACAGTGCCTATAATGTAAAAATTATGTCTTTAATGGCTCCACAATAGTCAAAAACCCCAAGTTGGGCTCTTATTGGGCTCAATTTGGCTAGAAGCTCAAGAAGTTATGCTCTAGAGAAGTTTTTTTGCTAACCGTTGTACAAATTCCACTCTCCTCCTAACTATTCTGCAAATTATGCCTTTTATGGAATTGCGATGTGCCATTTTCCCCTAGTGCTGATGAGATTCCTACCAGTTTGCATGCATTTTGTTGTAAATTTTAAAAGCCCCCTAAACCTTGGGCAAAAAATTCTAGCCATAAGGGGACATGTGCCAGGGGGCTGGGGCTAACCACTTGCCCCTGAGGACATAGCCCCCAAAACTTTGGCCATGGTTTTGTTGCATCCACACAACATAGGGATGTTCCTAAAACTCTGCAGGTGTCCTTTTATCCTGTGCCCATGGACTTATTAGCCCCATCTGACTTAGGTCCTAGGATTATCCCTAAGCACTCACCTTTAGCACCTCCTGTGTGACCCCATGGTCCTATGCGACCCCACATGCCCTAGGCCCGGGCTTCATCCTTATCCCTCACATTTTTCATGCCATGCTCAGTGCCTTCCTCTCTAATCCACCTCTCAATATTACTAAGCCCCTTGTTGGAAAACTCCATATCTCTATGAGTTGTGGTTACATGAGGGTCTCAGAGCCTTGGGCTAGGGCTAAGCCTGAACTGTCAACTTCATTTTACATGTGGTCTCCTAGGAGCTAAGTTGATTGGGGACAAGGAATTGGCCCTGACCCCATTCCCCAAATGAAATATTGTGAAATGTTAAATATAACTTAGCGGTATAGTTTATTAATATCTACCATTAGTGGTGTAGTAAGGCAATACATTGTGAATCTTTACGTTTCATGTTCGACCCCCATGGAGGCCCATTTGACCATAAAAAAAGTTTTACACCAAAAGGGTGTCACATGGTAGCCCATGATTGGGCCATGTGGCACTATTCCATTGGACTACAAATAAAAACCATTGACTAATTGGACCTTGCCATCTAAGAAAAATTAGGTGAAGCCACTTGGAAGCCTGCCATTAGACTATGAGGGATAGTCAAATTTCCTAGTCACCTTGCCCAATCAACATACAAACTGCCTAGTCGATAGTCCTACATCCAACCTACAAAACTTTATGTATTTGGGAAAATGATCAGAATCCAATAGCGGGAGCATACAATATTAGTTTTAAGAAATTCAAGTTGCGTTGGATTTAGGTCAGTGAGCTCTATGCTTTGGAACCAGTTTTGAGAACTTTTGAACAATTTTAATATTGATCACTTCAGTGATCCCCTACATTAGTCTTCCTAACTCCAAGATTTTGTACATCCAAAACATTATTTTTAGTCAACAAAGAGATGATACTACAATTTCCTCACCATTCCAATCTCAATCCATATGGTTTTTCTTGGATTTGTACCTTTGAGCCCCATACAAAGCTGCTTCTCATTCCTTCTTCTTGAAGTTCTTATTTTTCTGTCAAGGATAGGATTTTGTTGTAATTATTCAGGATATTTAGGAAATAAAACTTCTATTGAAAGAATCTGAACATTTTTTCCTTTATCTTCAATCAATTGAGACTCACCCAATTTCAATTTCTCTTTACCTTGAAATTTTATTTGCTGATACAATGTGTCACTTCATCTCCAATCTAAAAATTATGGTCAACACGATACTTATCATGTCTAACCTTGTACTTGGCTTGACTCTTCACCAAATGTGATCACCATCTCCATTCACCATCCTTCTTCAAAGCCAAAAAATTAATAGACCCACAAGAAGATGTACAAGATCTAATATTCCCTTTGCCAAGTATCTTCTTGATCTCTGCATTCTCTAACAGTGACATGTTGTTCATACCAATGTTCAAAAGGGATGCATCCCGCTGAAATCAAACTTCATGTGGCTTTCCTCATTTAGGAGGAAACACATTAGATTCCTGAAACATCTTATCATATGTCTTAAAAAATTCAACTAAATCATATTTAATTATTGTGTCACATCCTCGGAAGGCTTCAGATTCCTCAACATCTTTATGTTTAATCATTAATAATGAAAAATTATGACTAGCATTTACAAACATCTTCATTTGTCCAAAATTGACAAGTGACAACTTCGACTTATTGTGATGCTCTCTAACAATATACTCAATTCAATGTTTAAACAAATGATACTTTTTTCATGGTGATGAAAGATGGATTTTCTATCATATAAGTATTGGGTTCCCAAAACAATCACCCATATGTCAAATGGTACTACATCAAGTTCTACATCATCGTTAAAATTTCTAGTGATGGAAAATTTAAGTTTTCATTTTCTTTCACTTGCAATTTGGTATTGTCACGTACCCAACCCAAAGGATAGGGTTTAGGACGAGGAATGGTTTCAAAATTGAGTTTCTTGACAATGTCTTTTAAAATAAGGTTTTCTTGTGATCTACTATCAAATAAAGTATCTACTTTGTTATGTTTTCTGATGACTTTAATATGGAAAAGCTATATTGTTTCTCATTGAGTTTCAATGGGCTTGCTAGAAGAACTAGTACTGGCAATATAATTCTCACCTTTCAATCCCATGGCTATGATTTTTGTTTTGTCTCTGGAATCATATCTTATATCTTGGTGTGTAGTTGTAACATTCTTTTATTTCTCCTTATTGTTAAACATTTTGAGTCTCATCCGAAGATAAGTTTTCAAAAAATGGTATTCATCATGTCCTTGTTTTGAACAATGTTTACATTTGAGATTTGTTACACAGTAATTTGTCATCGTTTGTCACCATCCCCATTACCCCTCTCCTGTACTTTGGAGGACGCATTCCAGGACTTGTGAGAAGTGACAAGACTTGAAACCACTTGCATCATTCCCCTCTAAATATGAGCCTCACACGCCCTGAAGACATCTCCTACAGCTTGCCCATAAAAATAGCCCTTTTTACATTAGCGCAGGGCCACTGTGTTCTTCCGACGCCAATGGGGAAAATCCTACAAAAGGGGTGTGCTATTAGCGCTCTGTCCTAGAGTCAGAATTGCACCAACCTATTTGGGAAAAGTTTTTAACCAATCAACCTCCGAATGTTCTCTCCAACTCATTCACCAACTGCATCTATGTTAAGTGAGGATGGTTTGGCTTCGAATCTCCTTGAATGGGAAGTATTTTGCCACCCTTCCATGGAAGTTTCCAAGTGATGAAGCCAAATCCATTATTGTTGTGATTGATCTTATCCCTTCCTCTTTCATCTATAAAAGCTTGTCTCCATGCCTTGAGTAAGTTAGTGGTAATTATATTGGTGCTGAAAGGAAGATATCAAGAGATTAGAGTTGCAAGAGCCTTCTTTGTGTCCATAAGGCTTAACCTAAGTGAGGAGATCTTGTCACCAAAGAGAGAGAGGCTTGCCCCTCATCCCTTCAAGCTTTGCAAGACTTGTGTAGCTGAGCACCCAGCCAAAGGAGGACTTGACGTAGGACGCTGGTTGTATTCTCCTTTGTTGATTATTAATAATAGATGACTATCATTATGGTTCCATTCTCATTGTTGTAATGATTAATGTTGAATTATGTCCTTCCTGACTGATGTATAATTGCATATATTAGATTTCACGCTTGTGTTTGTGTTGTTCTCTTTGTGTGCAGGTGTCCATTCATGAGGATAGTGGAGGATTCTGACCGGCCAAGGCAAAGGAACGTGGGTGACATCTCTTCTACAAACGAAAGCGTTGGAACTCAAGTAGGTCTTCATCACCTACCTTTTATTTGCAATTAGGAACTTGCGTGATAGCATTGTTTGATTGTTGCTAGACCCGTTCTGGGCTAGTAGGGATTGCCTCTATCCGTAGAGGGGATTTACCTCTCCAACAATTTGGTGACTTCGCTGGGGAGTTTAGCTTGTTATTTAATTTGTAAACTTAGACGGAGTCTGAAACATGGCCATATAGCCTTTGAAACACTATTGCTTTGCAGTAGTGAAGTAGATCAAAGCCACTTCAGTCGATCTCCGGTTTGGTTTATGAACTGAACAATTTGGAGTTTGTCTTGCCTCTTTGGTTTTCTCTTGTTTGCTTGCTTCGATAAGCTTTTGGAATTGAATTTCTTGCTGCCCCTTGCTTCCTGAATTTCTTAGAGATTGTGACCCAAGCCCTGGACTGCGTATTTTTCTTTTGAAATTGGCAAACTTTGTTAGCGCGGGTTTTTCCTTCACAGTTGCGCTAGTGGCCCTTGTTGCTAACTGACAACCCGCGCCAATCCCTGTTTAGCGCGAGTTGCAGCCTAACAGTCGCGCCAGGCCTTTTAGTTTTTTAGTCCACTTGTTTGCCTGCTTTCTGAGCTTGGATTTGCATTTTTCCACGTCTTTTTCAGTTGCTGGAGTGTGTTTGAGCCCTGTTTGGCTGGTTCTCAACCTCTGTCCTTCGGGTGTTTGCCTCTTTCCATCGATTTCGCACCTCAACCCTAGGGCATCTAGTGGCCGTGTGTGTCGAGCCTCCCGTGGGAGTTTTGGGTTCTTTGATTGTCCAGTTAACCTTGTAATTGCTTTTCACACCTGTTCAGTGATTGTTGAAGTGTTTTTGATTGATTTCCGAGTGACTTGCTCTTGCTTGCTTGGATCTCGTTCTAGCCTTGTTTGAGCTTAGATCACGTAGCTCGTACAAAGCCTTGTTTTCCTTTCGATTTGGAGAACTGTTTTAGTGTCTTGGGATTTCATTGTGTCTTCATTGAGTGAATTTGCCTCTTTGCTCAGTGTTATTATCTTTCAAAATCCATTCTAGTGCATTGTGCTTTTGAAAAAGAAAAAAAAAAATCAAATAATCTCTTTTGCGTTTAATAGTGAATGGAATAGGACTTTTTGATTTGTATTGTTGAAAGAAAAGTTTTATTTATTCGCCATTAGCTGCATTAGGATGTTTGATTGATTGTGTTCGTTTTGTTTGATTGAAATTCTTAACCTTCTCATAGTTAGTATTCATCGAATGAAATGGCATTCTTTGGCATGTAGCTTGCATCTAGGAAATTGTGAAAGATCACATATGGTAGGGCCTGAAATTGAAACTTAACCAAAGATCAACCATAAAATAAACCGAATCAACTTAAAAACGCATTGGAACATAACGCAAACATTCTAGAGGTCTAGGCTAGAGACGTGCTCCGGCGTCGTTAAACCTAGTCACTTTTGTTCTCACATTAAGGTTGGGTGATTCCTCCTGGTGTGGTTCGATTGTAGTCTAGTACGGACTTGGGCTCCCACTTACCGTCGCGTATATATGGGGAGACTCCACTAGGTTTGCATCCTTGATCCATAGGAAGCCGTGTCTACCGCCTTCGGGGCAACCCTATGGGAACCCGGGACAACCTCACGGTCAACAAGGTCAACCCGGAAACCAACAAGGCTACCCTTCTGGGCAAGGTGGCCAGCCTTACGCACAGCAAGGCCAGCCTACCGCTCAGCAACCATCTGGTCTACAAGGACAATCTTTGGTTGTGCAAGGGCAGCCCCTCGCTCAGCAAGCTCGACCTTCTAGGCAAGCGGGGCCGTCTCAGATCCGACCAGGACAACCTTCCGGCCAGATGGCCCAACATTTAGGCGGGTACCAATCCCGGCCTCCTTATTCAGGTGGGTACCAATCCCAGCCTCCCTATTCAGGTGGGTACCAATCCCGGCCTCCTTATTCAGGTGGGTATCAATCCCAGCCTCCTTATTCCGGTGGGTATCAATCCCAACCTCCTTATTCGGGTGGGTACCAATCCCAACCCCCATATTCAGGTGGGTATCAATCCCAATCTGCTCATCAAATGCCGCCTGGTTCCCAGGCTCAATATGGATACTAGCAACCCCAGGGGCAAAATCAATATACCCTGTATCAAAATTACCAACAGCCACAGGGCAACCCTTATCAAAATTATCAACAACATGCTGGGCAGTATGGTAACCAATGGGGCACTGGGGGGCAAAACCAGTATCCACCACCCAGTTCTGGAAATAACCCTTACGGACAAAATCCTTCTGGACAAGGCCAATGGGGGAAAATGGGGACTGGATGGAATTCTGGCTCTACCTCATATCCGGGACAAATGTCCTTCAACCCACAACTACCATTTCTAGCAACGTTGGAACTGCCCGATGTGTCGAAGTTAACAAATGATCCCATTTTACATAATCCACAATGGCCACTAGTTCGAACTAAGATACCTAGTGATTGTCCCAAATTTGACGGGAAAGCCGGAGAGGACCCTCAAGCTCATGTGATGACGTATCACTTATGGTGTTCGTCTAATTCATGGCTCGATGACTCGATTCGACTTCGCCTCTTTCAGAGGACTCTCACTGGTTCTGCCGCTAAATGGTATATTGACTTGACCTGTGCATCATTTCAAGATTTTAACTCATTGGCCATGGCATTCCTTACTCACTTTCAGTTACCCATTCGGTACAAGACAGGGACTCACCTCCTTACGTCTCTTAAGCAGGATACAGCTACGCATATCTCCGATCATATACATGAATGGAGAAGACGTCGCAGGTTGATCAAGTTTTGGATTCCTGATAAGCTCCTCATCGACTGGTTCACGAATTCCTTTGTCCCTAAGATTGCACAGGACATTGCTATGGGAGCCTGTGTGACTGAAGAGAAAGCAATCATGTGCGCTCAGTACCTGGACTTAGTTTACTCTCAGTCTGGTACCTTGTATGAGTATTTGCTGGACGCCCCAAGGCCCGGTACATCCAAGGCTCCGCCGAAGCCATCTGTCGATGGAGTCATTGGCTCTGTGAACCCGGCCTCTAAAAAATCGTCTTCGAACCCTGGGAAGCAAAAGTCAAGTGCTTCCAATGAAAACACTTCTCAGGGTGGTTTAAATTCTGGTAGTACTTCCAAGGTCAACGCCGTCCAGTCCACCATGGCGGGCAAGGCCTCGAAAGGAAAGAAAAAGGAAAAGGGGAAAGGAAAAAATAAATCCGAACAACCTAAACAGGAATCCTCCAAACCTCCAGCCGAGGAAGGAGCTAAGCGCAAACCCCAGTATCCTTGCCTCATTTGTGAGGAGGATCACTATACTAAGGACTGCCCCAGGTGGTCTGAAGTTAGTCGTTTGTTAAAGGGTGCTCCTGGGGTTCCTGTGGTTCTTAAAGAGCCTTTCCCTCTCAGCAAACTCAAATGGTGGCTGATCCGTCTTCTTCTCCCTTTGGTTCCCAAGTCTTCATGGCCGGATCTATTCTCGTTCATGTAACGACTCGAGCAAAGGAGTATCCGTCGTCTGCCGGGAAGGAGCCTGAGGTTCCCTCAAGTGCTCCTTCGTCCAGCTCTGGTCCCCTCCATATCGAGAGACCGAGTACTGAGACGACAATCCGACCCCCTCCTAAAGGAGTACTTAGGCGATCTTCTTACAATCTGAATACTCGTGCTGCCCAGCACTATAGCATCGTAGAGGACTTAGCGCAGGCTCCGTCGGCTATGTCCATCTTAGAAGTTCTCCAGAGCTGCCCCACCCCCAGAGGAATTCCTTGCTATCAGCCATCGGTGGCATCGACCGGGCAGATTCGGATCTGATTACCTTCGACCTCGAGAACCATGTTCCTAGACTACCTCATCAGATAGCTTTCCTCATCCAAGTCATCATCAATTCCAAAATGATCCATCGTACAGTTATTGATGAGGGCACATCAACTTGCATTATGTCTATTGCTTGTTGGAAAGCGATCGGGTCTCCGACTCTGAGCCAGTTTCCTACGACCTTGGAAGCTTTCGATGGGAGAGAATCTCGTCCTTATGGTATTCTTCAACGATTGCCAATCACCTTAGAAGGGAAAACCGTGGAAGTAGAAGTTGAGGTCGTTGATCTCACATACAACCTCCTTCTGGGCTGGAGTTGGACGTATGCCATGCGTGCCGTGGCTTCATCCCTCTTTCGTGTCATTTGTTTCCCTCACCAAGGGAAAATTGTCACGGTGGACCAGCTTTCCTTCTTCGCTTCCTCTTCTAACGGAAATGTACCTTTCGTTGAACATACCTCCGTTCCGTTTGAGAGTGTGGGAGTCGGGCTCTTCAAAGAACCTGCCCTTATGGGTGTTTTCTCCCTCCCACCTCCCAACCTCGCCTCTATCTCCATGATCTCAGTTCATTCTGATCCTTGGGCCCTTCCCCCCGTCGACCAGATAGAATTGTGGGGTGAGGAGATGCCGTTGAGTCCAGCCGAACTCAACTACATCGAAATTGTTGCTGCATCGGCCCCTCATGCTAAACCCGCTGCTTCAAGTGGGGCTCTTGACTCAGATGATTTTCCCCCCTGGTTTGGAGAATACACCTCCTCGGATCCGTCAAAGGAAATATTTCCTTCCGACGAGGCCATTATAGAGACTATGTCTCTGGAAGAATGTCCGTGGTCCCATCTTCACCACCGTTCCTCCTTTCTCCCTACCCTCCAGAAAACACTGCTTTGTCTCGAGTAGTTTGCTCCATGTCTCCCTTCACAGCCTCTTCAGACGCCCATCTAGAATTATCATACATCGTCTGAAGGGAATTTAGGGAACATCACGCAGATGCAACCCATCGACATCTCTGTTAAGCTAGGGATTGTCGAGAACATTTATATAGGAGTCACTTGCACTCCTCAGGAGATTCAGATATATATCGCACTTTTCCGTGAATTTCGTGATGTTTTTGCATGGTCCTACGAAGAGATGCCCGGTATCGATACATCCATTGTAGTGCACGAGATACCTACGTATCCCGGGGCCAAACCTGTTCGTCAGCGTTTGCGTCCCGTGCATCCCCGTAAGGCGGCAGCTATCAAAGCAGAAGTTGAAAAACTTCTTAAAGCTAGGTTTATTTATCCTATCCCACTGACAGATTGGGTCTCAAATATTGTCCATGTAGATAAAAAACAGGGTACCATTCGCGTCTATGTCGATTATTGCGACATTAATCGAGCCTGCCCAAAAGATAACTACCCCACACCATTCATTGACCAATTCATTGACGAGTGTGCGGGCAGTGAAATATATTCATTTATAGACAGCTTCTCTGGTTACAACCAGATTAATATCGCCCCCGCTGATCAACACAAGATGGCCTTTATCTGTCCGTGGGGCACTTTTGCTTACAAAAATCTCCCCTTCAGTCTTAAGAATGTCGACGCCACCTTCCAGTGTGCGACGTATTATGCCTTCCACGATATCCGGCACATCGTACATCCTTACCTGGATGACCTGCCCGCTCATTCAGCCAAGCGCTCAGACCACCCATCGCATCTTCGTGAGATTTTTCTTCGTTGTTGACACTATAACATCCGACTAAACCCGCATAAATGTGTCTTCTGCGTCGAATCTGGTTGACTTCTCGGGTTCATCGTCTCCCGAGAGGGCATCTGCTTGGATCCCCTTAAAGTCGAGGCAATCGTGAATCTTCCTCCCCCTGCTACTTTGCGGAAATTGCAGAGCCTATAGGGTAAAGTTAATTTTCTAAGACGATTCATCCCAAACTATGCCGAAGTGGCAAAGGGTTTCACCCGGTTACTTAAGTGTGACACCCCATTTCGATGGGACGCCATAGCCAAGGAGTCTTTTGCACGTCTCAAAACTCTTCTAGTTTATGCCCCTTTGTTGCAGCCTCCAAATTATCATCGTGATTATACACTATATTTGGCCGTTGCTGACACCACCATCGGTATGGTTTTGGTACAAGATGACGACGATGGCATCGAACATGTTATTTACTACCTTAGTCACAATTTATTAGATATAGAAACTCGATATGCTTACATCGAGAAGTTGGCGCTCGCCACTGTTTGTGTGATTCAATGATTTCGTCACTATATTTTGTTGTGTACTACGACGGTGATCTCTAATTGCAACCCCATGACTTATATTATCTCACGAAAATTGTTGGGGGGAAAATACTCAAAGTGGATCATCATACTCCAAGAGTTCGACTTGGAATTTACTGCTGCCAAGTCCAAGAAATCACTCGTCTTCGCCGAAATTTTTTGTTCTTTGCCATCCGCCGCTACCTCCTCTCAGATAAAGGATTCTATTCCAGATGAAACTCTTTTCCTTATCAGCACCCTCGATCCTTGGTACGGGGACATCATTGCCTACTTGCAGACGTCCTCTTTCCATCCCGAGACCTCGAAGGACGCTCGTCGACGGATTCAACACCAATCCCAACCATATCGCATCGTTGGGGACACTCTGTACCATCTCAGTGTTGAGTCGGTTCTTCGCCAATGCTTAACCTTCGAAGAAGCCGAGAGAGTTCTAAATCACTGCCACTCCGGTGCTTGTGGCGGTCACATGTCTGGATATGCCACTGCATAGAAAATCCTCTATGCTGGCTATTTCTGGCCTTCCATTTTCAAGGATTGTATTCTTGTCGTCCGTTCTTGTCATGAATGCTAGATTTACCAATGGAAGATGCGTGCACCCCCTGCCTTGCTGCACCCCGTTGTAACCGTCAGCCCCTTTGCCAAATGGGGCATCGATTATGTGACCTGTAACCCTCGCTCGGCCGGGGGGTATGGATACATCATCGTTGCGGTAGATTACTTTAGGAAATGGGTCAAGGCGATGCCTACATTGTCAGAAGACGGTCACACCACCGCACAGTTTCTGTTTAATCATGTTATTTCACGGTTCGGAGTTCCACAAGCCATCGCCACTGATCACGGAAAACATTTTCGTAATCATATGATGGCCGAGTTAACAACCCAGCTAGGTCTTAGGCATGATAGTTCGACTCCGTACTATCCTTAGGCAAACGGTCAAGTGGAAGCCGTGAACAAGGTCTTGGTCACGATGCTTCAAAGAACTGTTGGCATGCACAAGTCTAGTTGGAATCTGATGTTGTTCTCCGCTTTGTGGGCCTACCGGACCTCCGTGAAGGATGCCACCGGTTTCACCCCTTTTCAGTT
>APFE031083921.1:33679-69223 GCA_000404065.3 Pinus taeda
TTGTGCTGAAAGGAAGACATCAAAAGGTTGGAGTTGCAAGAAGCCTTCTTTGTATCCATAAGGCTTTCCCTAAGTAAGGAGACTTTGTCACTAAAGAGAGAGAGAGCTTGTCCCTCACCCCTTCAAGCTTTTGCAAGACTTTTGTAGCTGAGCACCCAGCCAAAGGAGGACTTGACGTCAGGACGCTGGTTGTATTCTCCTTTGTTGAATTATTAATAATAGATGACTATCATTATGGTTCCATTCTCGTTGTACTTGTAATGGTTGATGTTGAATTATATCCTTCCTGATTGATGTATAATTGCATATATTAGATTTCACGCTTGTGTTTGTGTTGTTCTCTTTGTGTGCAGGTGTCCATTCACGTGGATAGTGGAAGATTGTGACCGGCCAAGGCAAAGGAACGTGGGCGACATCTCTTCTACAAACGGAAGTGTTGGATCTCATGTAGGGCTTCATCACCTACCTTTTATTTGCAATTAGGAACTTGCGTGATAGCATTGTTTGATTGTTGCTAGACCCGTTCTGGGCTAGTAGGGATCACCTCTATCCGTAGAGGGGATTTACCTCTCCAGCACCCCCCTTCAAAAAGGGTAGGGCATGTTGGGCAGACATGGCAGAGAAAGAGGAGGTCATAGAAATCATTGATGTCCATCAATATACCCTCCTTGATGAGAAGAGAAAAGTGCTTCAAATCTAGAAGAGAACTAGTAACACATTACCAAAACTAGAGGAATATCTACAAGAAGGAAAAAAACAAATCCCCTAAGCATGCGATCTACTAGAAAGCTGATAAAAAATAGGTGTTGCTTGAAATTCCCCTAGAATACAGCAATGCACTGAAAATTAAAAAAATGAAATTGAGACACAAATAAATTTTGTAGGAAAAGTAAGTGTTAGCTTCTTCCTTAATAGAGTTTAAAACTTGACAAGATGCAAAAATATTGCATACACATAGGGATCTACCATTGACTTTGTCTACTACATCAAATACTCCTCCACCATCACTCCTTTGCAAGAGTCTAGTGTATGAAAATTAAAACATTAATGATGTATAACAAAATTTTGGACCTTTTGGGTATTTTCTGTATGAAAACATAAGGTACAAGTCTCTCTGCAAAAGTCCAACCCTTCTCATTGAATGACAAATCATAGATATACACTCAAACCAACCATTTCCCCACCTTCAGAGATTGAATCCATAAGTGGTGGAACAACTCCTAAAAATCTCTCAACCAACAAGAGAGAGTGAGAAGGTCAAACACAAACTCTTCTCTTAGACTTTGATTTGAGTTTTGCTTCATTTATGAGGTATAATTAAGCACAAAAACAACCTATCATAATAATTAATTCAATAATTACATCATCAAGTCTTTAAAATATCAAAATAACATCATAAAACCAAGATCTAGCGAAATTGAAGTGAAAAAGACAACTACATGCATAAGCGTAGCACATTTGTCTATAAGCTTAGCGCATTCAACTATAAGCATAGCGCCATCTTGAAAGAAGATTTTGGAAGCCTTCCAGAAGTCAAATTTTAAAAGTGAGAGAATGGTCAACTAGAATGTTCTGTCTAGTCTCCAAGACAACTTGAATTTTTGGAAATAGCCCATGGGAAGGCCTTCAAAACTCGATTCTTCCGAGGTGACTCTATAAGTGCAGTGTTTGCTTCAGAATAGTGGTAGAAAGTGACCTTTTCACTTGTTTTTTTGGCTTTTTCTTCTAACTAGTTTGTTAACATGCTTCAAAAAGTAGATATCTGAGATCCTTAAGGAAATATCTTTCCAAGGATATAAATTTTTTTGGCTGTGGAGCTCTGAAATGAAAGCATAGCAGCAAGGCGCTATGCTAATAGCTTTCATTGTGCTTTTATAACAACAAAAAATCACCAAAATTTTGAAAATGACCAAAAATTCTCCAAATCTTCTCAAAATTTCTAAGTGAAGGTATAATATGATATGCTATGCCATGAGGGAGGCGTTAGCAAGTAAATCAAGCTTCTCCTTGTCCTTTTGACCAGTTATGTTTTCCTTGAGTTTTCTCTTCAAATGATTCATTTTGACTTGAGATACTTTGTTTCTTGTGTAGTAATGCATAGCCATATGCCTCTGCAAGTTATTGTCCCTATTTTCCTTCTTAAGGAGCTTCTCCAAGTGTCCATTTACCTTATCAAGCCAATATATCCTATCTTCATTGATTTGTCTAGTGATTAGGTCATCTACCATAATCTGTTCTTTTGGTGGAGAAACCTCTCTTTGTAGCTCAATGGCTCTCTTAGATGCTCTAGTTCTTGGTCTCCCTGATGTACTTTGTTTTTCTTTACCTTTTGACACTTTCATTTCGGCCACTGCTTTTCCCTTTACATCTTTCTTCTTTGAAATAGTTGCATGTTTATCTTGAATCATTTGGTTCACTTTCAATTGCATATTTCTTTGTTGTAGGCATGCTATTAGAGCATTTTCCTCTACCAATTTTCCCTCCAATCTCTTGATCTCATCCTCCTTATCCCTTATGATCGGATCTTCAATTCCGCCCTCATATCCTTTCTCCATAGCTGACACATTTGTACCCGTATGAGAGGACTCCTCATGCTGTGAGAAGATTTTATGTGTACCTATTGTAGGCTTGGCCCTTTCAACAATCCCTTGACAAAACACAAGCCTATCACCTCTGGAATATGTATGAGACACTTTTGCCTTGTCTTTCCTCTTGGTTTGTTTTCTTGAAGAAGCAACCTCTTGCTGCATTGGTGAGCTTGAAGGTGTTGTTTCATCACTAGACCTAGTTGAAGAAGATGGAGGAAAAGTTGAACTTGAAAAAAGGTCCCAAGACAGATTTTCCAGTGCTAATTGATGACAAACTAGCACTTTCACTAAGCCATGATGAAACAAACTAGTATAGTGATTCTCCCCCTACTTTTGTACCTTTTCTACCATTTTAATCAGAATTTTGTATAAGTAATAAGACAAATTGATTTGTTGTACACTGGTGAAATGCATCAAAAGTTTCATGTGGCACTTATATAGCCTTGAATACCTGCCTTCAAATGTGAAATACTTCATGATCATTTTCATGAGAGGAGTATACCTTTCCAACAAATGTTTGAATGGAAAAATATATGTTGGATCTGCTTTGTATTGTGCCTTTAGGTACATCTTGTAGTTTTGAAGGTCAAGATCTTCTCTTTTGAACCATATTTCTCCAGTGTTTGGAATCCCTATAATTGTGGAGATAAGTTTCCTTGAAACAATGAATTGAACTCCTGCTATTGTCACTTTGTCCTTTTTAAGTTTGGTGGCAAAATCACTAGTCAATTCGTCATGATACTTCAATTCTTCAACTCTTTGACAAAATGTAAGGAAACATGCATCTTCAAATGATTTCCTAATTAAGGGAGATGATAAGACCTCATGGGTTGATGTAGGTTCATGTCTGATGACATGTCCTCCACTATGCTTCCTTTGATTATAGGTTTCAGATTCCATCTCAACACTTAGCTCTTAGGATAGAAACTAGGGTTTTGACTGTGGGAAAAGAGGGGATCAGTTGTTAGGGAGTTTAGGGAGATGAGGGGGATAGGGATATGAAAAAATTCCAAGAAAATGTGGGGGGATATTGAGGGAGTTTAGGAAGTAAGGGAAAGTGGAATGACAAGATTTGGGTGAGTGGAAGGTTTCCAAACAAGGAAAACATAGTCTTGTGGTTTAGAGGGTGCAATATGTCTAGGGTTAAGGTGAAATTGATGTGTTTTGGGTGTGGGTTTGATGGAGGGTGTATTTAGGATCAATGATGGTGTATAAGCAAATGGATATAAGTTTTAGCAGCAATTTGACATGAAAAGGATGAAAACCTTGCTAACTGCATTCAAAAACCCTAGGAGGTAGACATGAGACATAATAAGCATAGCTGAGAGAAATGAGAGAAGATTGAAACTTAAGATAGACCACCAACCTGTCTTAGTAGAAGAAAAATTTTAACATGATGGAGGAAAACGTTGAAGGGGGCTCACAACCTTGGAGAGATGATGGAGCAGCTGCCTAGTATATGCGTAGTAGAAACAAAGTTATTTGCGTAGCACAGTTTAGAACTTGAGTTATGGATGTAAAAAAATCTCTTCGTATGACAAAATTGTTTTGATTGGATGAGATGGTGTGTTGGAAAGTGCAATTGGAAAATGGGGAGTGAATGAGAGTGAGTGATGACCCTTTATAAGTGGAGAAAATCAATTTTCCCTTTACAAAATGATATTGGACCCACCATAACAGTTATACTTGGACTTGACACTTTAGTTTTATGATATTATGATGTTATTTCATTTGAGAAAATGAAATAAAAAAACATGACTTTAAAACCTTGGTTACCAAGATGATCTCTACTATTCCTCATAAAATGAAATTTAATGGTAAAAAGACCAACTTTCAGGAATTAAACCTAGTGACCTAATGGTGACCTAACATAGGCTTATTAGGTGAATTATGAACAAAATGATTATGGGAGTCTGCTAATAATGATTTGACTTGACCAAGATAGTGTCCTTTAACCATGAGACTGAAAGGAATAGTAGAGACTGGCCTTCCTAACCAGTGATCAAATTTTTATTGAAAAACTTTTTGAAACTAAAAATTTGACATGAAACCCTAAAATAACTATGTAAAAGCACATTTGATCGCGGGTGACTGACATGACTGACAAGAACTAACGTTGGCTCCAGCTAGGGATGGAAGCTCCTTGGAGGTGTTAAGAACATTGTAGACCATGTAGCCTTATTCATTGGGCAATGGAGTCAAAATGCCATAGACTTGACTCAAAGTGAAAATTGACTGACCTATTGGCTTTGACAAAGTAAAATGATTTGACTCTAAAAGAAAAATAAAATGAGTAACTAATCAAAGAAGCCTTATGGACTTCTCCTCAAGCTTCAAACTCCTATGATATCCACTTGACACTTGAACATAAAAAGTAAACTGGTATATACAATGATGGTGAAAATTTGTAGAAATTTCTTCGAGTATGGTAGTGCTTGAGAAGCCTACCATTGATCACTCCTCCTGAAAAATCTTCACCATTCATCTCCTCTAATAGAAAAGCATTATTTCCTCTAAAATTTGAGATTCAGTATGGTCCTTTACACAAGTTTTCAAACTTGCCATGTTCTCCCTTTTCTTCATTTCTAGCATCCTGTTGTGGCCTTTAGTATTAGTAATAACACTAAATAAATGGGGACCCTTCTACAATAAAAAACTAGCACTTAGAATTACCTTTTAATAAAACACACTATCATAAACTTAAGATTCTTATCTTTCCTCACTTTGTGCACATTTAAATTTAAGTATTAAAGCTTCCTTATAAAGAATTGCAACGTTACCATAAAAGCGAGGAAAAACATCCACAAATGCAAAGTCTTAAGTATTATGAAAAGTATCAAATAAAATCATTCTCTTAATGATGAACATCGCATCGCAAAAGGGTAATGGAAGGCATCATATATAAAGAAACTGTCGGAATTGCGAAAACGCGATGATGCGAAATCGTGAGCCACATAGATACATCGCATATCACAGATCCCATATTTTGCAGTGCCACCTAAGATAAAATGTCCTGATATTGCGAAATGCAATAAATCATCTCGCAAATTGCACCTCGCAGTCGCATAATGAAGCAAATGATTGTTAACAAAAAAGGATTAGTGATATTGCGATCTGCGATATTGCGTAGCAAATCACAAAATCACTTTATCGTAGATCAAAAGGGCTCACAGTTCGATGAAATATTTCTCATCATTCGATACTGAGTTATGGGCATTAATGTCAACTTAGTGGTTTATTGATGGTTATTTATGAGAAATGATTTAGATCTAAGCAAAATGGTTATTTCACGCAAGGTGATATATTTGATGTGATTTTAAAATTAATTTCTTTCCCGTCACCTTATTATTTACCATCATTCGTTATCTTTCTTATTGTGTCTTAGTTCTCTACTTGTGAACTTACAGGAGCGGTATGCAAAACAATACATAGAGCAGTGCATAGAACATGATGGGGAAGAAAGGAAAAGCTCCAGTATCTGAAAAATCAGAGATGACTCCGTTATTCAAAGACACCACCTCTACCAAAGAAGCAGGGATATTTACTTGGGAAGGCATGTATAGACTACTAGAGGAAGAAAACCCGAGAATCATGGAGGTTACAGCTACAATAGATGGACGTGGGTCATCTGAAGCACCACTTATAGAGCTTGCATGCTCATTCCTGCACCGTATCACAACAAGGCCAAAAATACTTCCCTATATAGATATGGTCAAATGGGTGATAGACCATGATGAGATAACATATAAGCAATTTAAGACGTGGAACCAGGAAGTTATATGGTCATTTACCCCATAGAATTTAAGACACATGCATCATTTGCCAGAGCTGCAGACTAGCTATAACAAACAGTTCATGGAGAAATTTGCCAAGGAGAACGAAGATTTGGTGGAATGCACCAAAAGCTGGTCAGTGAAGAAAGAGTCGTTAAAGAAGGACAAAAAATGGTATGTACAACACTGGTTCCCTGTCTTCTCTGTATTGTTTCACTACTGTAATGTTATGTAGGCTATTTAGAAAACCTAATATCAATAAGTTTTCATTCGAGTGGCTACCCCTACTAGATGTGGCCACCAACACCACTATAATAGATTGGGTCCAAATATTGTTTGATAACTTAGCCTCTGCTATTTGGAATTATCAGACCAAAAGGAGTTTTTCTTAGAGGTTTTATCCTCCCTTCTTTCTAGCTTCCTATGTCATGGATGCTATTTGTTTTGTTTCTAAATTTCCTCTCATGGGTTAGAAATGGATGATACAGAATCCCTTACCCATTCAAGTCTACCATAAGGAACTGTGGGATTCTAAGTTCACCCCATATTTTTATAAAATTTGCCATGGAGTTATGCTACCCATTCACAAGATGTTGTATAATACAGATGCCCCAAGGTTTTCTCCTGAAGCCAAAATTGATATTCTCCCTTTGGGAAGATGGTTCAGAATAGAATTTTTCACTTATATCAGAGTATTCAGAAGCATTGCTTCTCCTCATATACTTCCCTTGTATGTTCCTAACAAATTGATGGCCCGAGAAATAGCCTACCAAACCTGTGGAGTTGGGGGAATGAGCAGAGAACTTAAGGACAAGAAAAAGGCAATCTGGCTGCAATTCCCTATGGTCTGTGGAGCTTTTGCATTGTTTGATCTAGGTCATGCTTTAAGGGAAGTAGACAACATGTTGAGTCTACGATTGCCTAAGTTCCCAAGGAGACAGTTTGATCCTTTTGATGTGATAAATAATTTTACCATGACAGTTAGAATAAAGGTGTTCACTAAGGAAGATAATATCTTTGAAAACGTTGTCCAGCAGAAGAGCACACTTAGAGACATCTTATACATGGCCCAAATCCAGTTTGGCCTAGAAGAACTCCAAGAATTTAAACTCTACAGAGAACGAAGATTGGCAAATGTCCCATTGGACAAATCACGTGTAGAACTAATGATGGAACCCACTCCCAGCATTAGCATGAGTGGAAGCTCAAGGCAAGACACGTCTAAATCTAAGTCTGAAAGAGAATCACCAGAAAGGTCTAGACGGTCAAAGAGTGATCACAATAAGAGTGAAGGATCAGTCAGGCATACTACCCAACCCAAGGAGAATCCTGAGCAACAAGTGTTGTCGCCAAAATAGGTGGAAATTCTCGCTCCCCTCATCCAACCAACAAATCCATTAAGAACAGAGTTGGAGAAATAATGGAAAAGCTTTAATGAATTGATCAACACGGAGGAGCAAAACGTAGAGACACCAAAGAATCTAGCACAGACAACCACATAAATGGTTATTGAAACAATTGTCAATGATTCAGAAACTGAGCACATTCCCATAGCTTCGTCATCTGAAGTTATACTAAATATAGAGGAAATCCATCCTCTAGATGTGTTTTACAGTCCGCAGCACAAAGCTGTGGTCAGGAGACAAAGAAAGAAGCAAAACTAGACAACATGCTCTCACCTGAGGAAGAGCCGCTGGATGTCCTTTGGCAAGACCTACCCCTGATCCGACAAAGAAACTAACTAGATTATCCTAAATCATAGGAGCTTATGCTTTTTCTACTATTGACAAAGCATTTGAAGTTCAACTATTGCTTAAAGATAAAGAGGATAAAATCATGTTTTTGCAGCAACAGTTACAACAGGCCAGCGTTAGCCAGGAAGCAGAAGAAAAATTGGTAAAGTTACAACAGGACTTCCAGCAAATGCAGATGTGTTTTCAAAGCAGTCTGGCTGAAAAAGAACAACATTTATAGGCCATGTTAGAAATGCACAAAGATGACCCTAAAGTCACAGAATTTGTCACAGAATCCCTTGCCTTGAATGATCAACTCTTGCAACAACAAGAAACGATTTGCCAAAGAGTTATTGCAATGGAACTCTCACTGCAAAATGAGTGACAATATCACAAGTCAAGTCATAGATTTATGACTTGATTATGATTTAATTTATAAGAAAGTTTCTGACTATTTGAATTGGCAGGAATTAGAGGAACGTAAGAAAGCAGGGTTGCCCAAGATCAATGAATCCCACAAAGAAATGTTGTTTAATAAATGGGATGCACAGATCAAAAAAGCAGAAAAGGTAGTGGAAGAAGCAGTGACAACAACAAGCAATATCATTGACCGTGTCAATGAAAATCTGCACAAAGCCAACCTAATATCGGAAACTGCTCAAGGATTTCTCCCAAAAACGTAGCGACAGAAAGTTGAAGAAAAGGCATAGTCAATCAAAAAGTTAACTAAGTTAAAATGGGACACTTAATAGCAATATTTGGTGAAACCACACAATCAGTGTATGACTTCTGAAGTACCTACAAATTTCGCTGAGAAGATAGCGCCAATGCTTGCTGATTCCATTTTCGTAGGACAATTAAAATCGGAGATCGGTGAACCGACACTCCTAAAGCCGATGCTGGATACTTGCGACTTAAGAGAACAGATGCATAGTTGATCTTTAGATACAATTTCAGTTCAATTTCAATTTATTTTTTCTTTAGATGAGGATGGTCATTTAAACCTCCTCCTATATTTTTGCAATAACTATTTTTAGTCTTTAGATAGTAGTATTTAAACCCCTCTCATGTATTTAGAGAAGGGTCCAGAAATTTATCAAAAATAGTTCTTCAGAACATGCACTTTTGCCCTGCTGAGGAGGTTTTTATAAATGAATAAAATGAGATTTATTTATATCTGTGTTTAATGTTTGCTATTGAAATGCACTTCTGTACTCTTAGCAGATATTGAATTATGAGAAGATAAATCTATATTGTTGAAGCTCATGAGTAGGACTTATTATCAATGGTACTTTTATCTCTTAATGATTTCTGCTTATGCGTCAAGTGATATGTTATTTTCAGTTATTTATATATGAAGGCCTGAATGTTTAGTTACCATTTTTGCACTTTTGTACGGTGGTAACTATTCTTTTTATGCTGAGTGTATGAATAACTTATTATGTGATATGCTTATCATAATTGTTTCGGCTAATTTTTTATACGAAACAATTTACTTTTAATGGATTCTTTTCTCATAGCAATTGAATAATCTTTATTACCGATTGCTGCTGGAAACTATTTTAGATCGCATAAGTGAAGAGGTAATCCCGAGATAGTTTTGTAGAATTAGATGTTTCCATTCATTAGAATAAAATTGCATGTGTTAGATTAGATTTAGATTAAAAGCATTCTCTTTATAAACTTTTAGGAAGGAAAACATCATCCCTTAGCATCATCACAAACAAATTAGGAGACTGGTCCCATTACCCCCAGTTGGAGCCATTATCCCAAATGGAAAAGGAGCTGCTTTCAAGGTCTGGACCGGGTGGTTATCCCCCTTGTTGTAGACTTGATTTTTCGGGGCTTCAACACATCCCAACAAAGAACAACATCTCCTAGATTGAAATTGTCTTCTTTTGTCTTGTGATCATAGATCTTTTTCATTCTTTCATAAAGTTTATAAGTATTTTGAAAAATTTCCTCCCTAGTTTGTTGTAAATGGATCATCTGATTTATCCTTTGTTGCATATCATTTGTTTCATTGTCCATTTCCTGTAGAATTTTCATGATCGGAACAACAAGAGATGAAGGAAAAATAGTGTCAACCCTGTACACCAACTGAAAAGGAGACATACTTATGGATTTCTTAGTATTGACTCTATCTTCCTATAAAGAATTAATGAGATTTTTGTGCAAGTTCTTCTTATTGACTTATAAAACTTTCTTGATGATGTTGATCAAGGATTTGTTGGATGATTCACCCAGACCATTCCCTTGTGGATGATAAGTAGTGGAATTTCACAATACAATATGATACTTTTCACAAAACTTGACCATGTTCTTTTCCTTGAAAACGACAACATTATCAATGATTATCTTCTGCAGGCAGCTAAATCTAGATAAAATATTAGATTCAATAAACTGAATGATAACATAATCAATAGCTTGCCTGGTTGGGATTCCTTCAATCCATGTTGTAAAATAGCCTGTGGCTGTCAAGATCCATTTGTGTTGTGTTGATGATGAAGGATGGATCTCACCAATGAAATCAAGACCCCATTGCTGGAAAGGGGGTTGTGATTGAAATGGGCTGCAAGGGTAATGAAAAAAGCTTTCTTTTCCTTGAAAAAACTAACATTCATGACAACTCATCACTGTTTTATATACATCAGAAAAAAGAGTGGGCCAATAGAAACCGGCTCTCAAAATTTTGTTTACTATAATCTTCCAGAAGTGATGGCCACCACAATCTCCTTTATGAAAATCTCTCATTACATCTTTTGCTTCATTTTCTACTAAACAGTTCAACAACACACCACCAGGGTCTTTCCAAAATAAAAACAACATCAAGAATACAATATTTTGAAGCTTTCAACTTTAAAGGTCTAGTTTTACCTTTGGGTACTTCTGGTGGAGGATTTAAATGTTGCAACACATAAACAATGTCGGAATACCATGGAGATGAAGTAAACATATCAGATACTTGTAACTGTGAGTTGTCTTCTTCTTCTTCTTTTTCAGAAAGTGCAGCAATCAAATTGATATCTAATTCATGCAAATTAGATTCAGTCATGAGTTTAGTCAAACCTTGTCCCTTGATGAAATTTGTGGGCTTTATCTCCAAATCATACTCTAGCATCAATGTGATCCATTTTCCCCACCTGCCTTTTGGATCTGTCTACATAAGAATTTCATTTACAGCTATCGTGGGAACCTAAGCAATGATATGAGAATGCAGAATATAAAATCAAAAATCTTTGAGAGCTTTCACCAATGCTGATTCCTGCTTCTCAATTATGTTGTATTTCTGTGCTGCATCCCTTATTGTTCGACTAAAAATTGCTATAGGTTGTTCATTTTTCTGATCTTTCTTTTGCATTAGGACTGTTGCTCATGTATGCTCAAAGGCAAATGAAAATATGATGAAATCTAAAGTATAATCTGGACTAATTAGAGTAGGAGAAATAGATAATGCAAATTTGATTGCATGGAAAGATTTCCTAGCATTTAAAGACCATTTTACCTCGTTGTCCTTTTCCAGCATGTTTGCCATCTCTTTCAAATGTTCAACGAGGTTGGGGATGAATCTTCTCAAAAATTTGATTTTCCCATTAAAATACTGAATTTCTTTTTTGTTTCTTGGGAAATCTAATTTCTAAATGGCTTGAACTCTTTCAGAGTCAATGTGAATGCCATCCTTGGAGATAATATGTCACAACAACTTACCTTCTTCCATCACAAATAAGCTCTTCTTTGGATTAAGTGATATACCAAATTTTCTGCATTTTTGAAAGATAATTCTTAAATGATGTAAATGGTCTTCATCAAATTTAGAAAACACTGTGAGATCATCTAAATAAATAACTAGAAATACATCCTTTTCATTGGTGAAAGCTATGTCCATAATCCATTGAAAAGTTGCTCCCGCATTCTTTAATCCAAATGGAATCTTGACGTACATGAATGTACCCCATGGCGTTGTGAAGGTTGTTTTCAACTGATCATATTCATGCACCAAAATATAATTGTACCTGGAATATCCATCAAGAAATGACATCTTGGAAGACCCAACTACCCTCTGAAGAATATGATCCATCTTTGGCAAGCGATAATTTTCCTTCAAGGACACTTTGTTTAAATTTTTGAAATCAATGCAAAGACGAATCTCCTCATTCTTCTTTCTCACCGGCACTATATTTGACATCCATTTAGAAAATCGAATAGGAACTATGATACTAGACTTATAAAGCCTATTTACCTCTTTTTAAATTGATGGTAGCAGCTTAGGATTAATCCTCCTTAGTTTTTGATGAAATGGCTTTTGATCAGGCTTGACCGGAATAGTGTGTTGAATGATATTATTGTCATACATCTTCAAATCTGAATAATCCCAATCAAATAGATCAGAAAACTATGTCATTAAAGCTATGTACTTACTTTTCATCTCAGGAGATAAGGACTTTGACAATTTGACCATCTTAGGCTTGTCGACTGCACCAATGTTCACATCTTTGACACCTTTCTCTTTGGGGACCATGGTGGGTTTTTGGGCAACATCTTCTCGTTCAAACAAATCTTCCAAAGGTACAAGACCTCTTGGAATATTATTGTCCTTTAGCTGTAATATTTCAATCTTATTTGCTTCAATTTATGGATCATTCATATTAGATGCATCGTCAATGCGAGAATTCTGGAATTCATTTTCCATATGTAGAAAATTATTGATTTGTTTGTCATCCCAAAACCCCTGCCAAATATCTCATATTATCAGGAACAGTTGGGCGATGTTTAACATCAATTGAATACTTCTGATTGGAGTGAATGGGAATCTTCACCATACTAGCTGCAGTAGCAAGTGAATCAGATATAACATTCTGAGTGCTAGGAATAAAAAACAAAGTATATTCTGAAAAAAAAAATTAAGATGTCAAGGACAACATTACAATAAGCTCTCGTTCTTGGATGCTTGGCCTAGTATTCCCCTTTCACTTGTTTGATTACCAACTCCGAGTCCCCATAAACAAAATTTTTTCTTTTCTCCCAACTTTTTCAGAATTTTGAGGCCACCAATGAGTGCTTCATATTCTACCTCATTGTTTGAGCAATCAAAAGCTAACTTATAAGAACTCATTCTTACATTGCGTGGAATTTTACATGAATGATGCAATGGTCCATGAATCTAGACACCAATCCCAAATCCTTCTTTTCCCAATGCACCATCAAACTCCATGGTCCAAAGACCATTTTCTTCATCCGTAAAAAGAACTTCTGAAGGCTGAACTGTTTGATCTTTTAGAGGATGACTCGATGTCTCAATAAACTCTGTTTTCTGCATTAACTCAGCAATCCTCTCAAGAGAATTTATTAGCTGCAAACATTCTTCATTATTCTCTTTTATGTTAGCAATCATAACTTTATGCACACTACTTATAACATCTGAAACTTATGAAATTTTTATAAGATGACTATCATCATGTACTAAATTCATATCACTATAAAAAATGAAAGAATCTAGATCTGTATGTACAACATGTATGGGGTGATTTATTGGTTTTTCCTTGCTACTAATCATGAATTCATATTCTTCTCCGAATAGAGTTTTCTGAGTTGCTCAAATACTGGAATAGTAGCATATGAAAAGTCAAGTTGTAAAGTTCCTTCAGCTTTGCCCCCCAAGACCATGAAGGAAACATACTAAACCGAGGAGGGATATCAACGACCACTACATCCATCATCACATTCTTGGCCGGAATTTGGTCGAAGGATACTACTAAATCTTTAATAAGGTTGAGACATTTCACTCTTCTTGAATCAAATGAGTAGAGGTCATGATAAGGTCAGGTGATACTCAATCCTAGTTTGTCCATAATGACTTTTGGCATAAGATTATGTGAGGAACCAGAGTCTAGCATGGCATTATGGAGGATGAAATTATGAAGTTTGAGACTAAGATAAAAGGTGGAATTTCACTATCTTCAGGACTTCCTTCTAAGGCTAGACCAAATAGAATTGCAGGTTCATCATCGGGAACATTTACTGTGTCTGACATTTGGTCTACCTTCAACATTTTAGCAATCTAAAACTTGCACTTATCATTCTTCACTAATTCAGTTAGAGGAAATGAAACTTTCAACTTAGAAATTTCATTCTCTAAACTAAATAGATTATATTTCTTTTCTACCTCTTTTGCAATGATGTCCTTGTTTTCAATCTGCCCTTTAGCTTGAAACTCCTTCTTATGACTTTCTCTTTGAACCTCCTTATCGTTTCTCACATTGCTAGTAGAGGCTTCATTAGTTTTGTCCCAACTGATTGTGACAATCTCCTTTTCTTTATTTTTATTTGCAGGGGCTGTTTCTTTGCTTTATGTATCTTTCTGTGCATTCTGCCTCTTTTGATTCAATGTAACAGGTACATTTATATTCCTTAAGTTGTACTGTTTCTGCAAATGACTAAGAGCATTTTGATATCCTTTTTGGTATTCTTCAATTTGCGCAAGTACAAGATGTTGATCGCTTGGGACAAAAGACTCTTCAAAAAACTGATCTTTGTCCATCAGAAAGGTGGGCAACTCATCTTCTTCAAAGAAATTATTTGCTTCTACAATTTCCTCTTCATCTTCTTCTTGTCCTTTGTTGTAATTCTATTGAAATGGAGCTCTTACTTGCCCTTGAGGATCTTGATTTCGCTGCTCTATCTATTTATAAACTGTTGTTGTTGGCCTTGAAAATTCGGATTCCTTACTCAAGGCTTTGCTTGTCGATCTGTGATGGACATTTTGTCCATCATTGTTTCCATGGTTTCGATCAAAAGTGTCAAGCTTTACATTTGATGATGATGCAGGTTCTTCTTTAAAGACAACTTTCTTCTCAGACCTCTCAGGCTTTGATTTAGATTTCTTGATGAGAAGATTAGCTTCATGATCTTTAATAGATTGCTAGTTAATGTTGTGCTAGTATCATTTCTAGATATAAAATTTTCTTTGCTTTGATTTGCTTATCCATAAAGAGTTTATCCATGAGCATGTGATTGTCAATTCATATAACTTAATGAAATTTAGTGTTTTGCATGTATTTAAAAGCATGAATTTAAATGGCTGAACAATAGCATATAAAAACACAGCAAGCACAAATAATAGAGCTCAATACACAACTTTTTGTTGAAGGAGTTCACCCCTCCTAGGATGTCCTTGGTCCAAAGTCATAGTGTGAGCCTTTGTATTAGATTCAATAGTGCTCAAATTGTCGTTACATGCATGTAATGCTCTTGGAACTTACTCCAATGAGTTCAAAACATTCAAATATATCATAAATGACTATTTTTTTACTCAATTTGGTTATCGACTACTCTGGGAATGGCCTCCAACACTTGGTGGCTCCAAGCTTAAAAAATCTTCAAGTGACCAAAAACACTTTTAAATGACCTCTTCTGCCTCTAAAACCTACTTGAATGAATTCCCAGCATCCCAGTTAGACAAAAATAACTATTTATTTTCAAAATTTGGTTGATAATTGAGTAAGTTATGGCTCAATTAGTTTTTCCTACAAAACCTCCGCTAGATCTGGAGAACTGCGAGTTAAGTCCACCAAGTTTGGTGGCAGTTCCAGATTTAGTGGCTCTGCCATAAATGCCTACGGATTAATTAAATTCTAATCTTGATTATAATGTTAATCCCACTTCCATTCTGGCCCTCGGTCATGTGGTTGAGGTCATATGGGGTTGGGGCTGGCCCGCAAGGTTGGCTCCCACCACCCTGCCATTGGACTTGAGCTACACATTTAAATATAATAATGTTGACATCATTTTCAAATCCAGGTGTCTGGTTTTATGGTAAGATAATTTTATTGGGATGGGTAGGTCACAGGTTCAAACTCGCCTTCGCCGATCCCTCCAAACATTTTTCATTTCAAATATACCGTAATATAGAACTTTACCATACTATACATACGCGATATGAAATTGGAATTTTGGCATAGAGTTTGGTTTTATATATATGCAGATTGATTTGTTAATTAATATATTTATATATATATATATATATAATATATTATAATATATATTAATATTAAAATATATATATATAATATATAATATTTAATTAAATAAAAAAATCAAATTCTACCATTATTCATTCCTTAAAAGTCATTGGCAAAATCACCTCTTCACAAACTATTTCACAAATTTGAAGATGACACTTGTCACAATGTTTTTTTTGCTGAAGCAAGAGTAGGACCTTCTTTACCATTAGTAATATACAAAATTTACAAAAAGCCACTTTGAAAAGTGGCAAAGGAGATCTGCCCCCCAAAGGAACTGAGAACGGGCCAAGGCAAAAGACTCGGCACCAAAAACTTACCTTTCAACACATCAAAGATAAACAAGAAAAGGCCAAAATTGAAACTAAGTAGTAGATAGACCAGAGCAAAAGATAAAAGGGCCCCACCGGCCCTCCAAGACATGGAGAGAACCGTGCCCCAAAGAAACCATACAACAAAGAGGAGCCCATGCAAAACCCACCGAAAAACGAATCTCTCACTAGAATCTATAGTGAAGAACCATCGAGCCCTATCCAATAGCTCTGAACAAAATCACAAAGGAAAGAAGCACGCCACTTAACTAGCAACGCCTCCAACCTGCTCAACCCATTGCTGCCGTTGATTAACAAAAATGGATCCAATGGTCAAGGGACATATCACACCCACCAAGAATGCCGGATAATAGCGTGCGATGGGGGCCCCACCAATCTGCTCGTTCTATCCCAAGAGTTGATTTTCCTCGCTCCATCGAATGGCTGAGCCGAAAATCATGCGCCCGAAGTCGTCGACCTTTAGGGAACGGGGAGAGTGGTTTTTGGAATGGGCCCTCCACCACGTGTCAAGCTTTCTATGGCATCATTACCAAAAATTTAAAACCACTTTTGACATAAAAGTGATGCAATCGCTTCAAACCCGCTCCAGAGGCGCTATTGACTTTTGTCATTGAGAAAATTGGGGGATGTAGAAGTTTTAGATGCTGCTTTCTTCGGTCAAGGAAACTCTGTCAACAGTCGCGGAGAACATTCCTGATCGTGGTCAACTTTACCGCTAACCTTGGCATACCTCCCATCATGTACCTTTCTGTCCAACCTTGTGAAGCCCTCTGACCGCTGTCCATTACTAGTTGGATTCTATCTTTTTGCTTCTATACTCTTCTTTGTCCTCCTCCGCCTAGTTATGACAAAGTTTTTTTAGATTTCTCTACGCCATTGTGCTCCACCTCCTTAAAATTGCATTGTTCTTGCAGCTGACACCTTGATTGGCTAGAATGTTTGCCAATTTGTTGGCCTTTCTCCTCACATGAATAAATCTTAGAGTAAAAAGTTCCTGTAGATGTACTTGGATCCTGTGTAAAACCTGAGTTAACCTCCAGTGTTTTGTGACCTTTCCAGCTCTGTTCCATTACTGATTCTCTTGGCTGCGTTTATGACTAACTCTGAATCCGCTTCTATTATGACATTTTGACAATTGTTCTGTATCAAAAGTTCTAAGCATTGTTCCAAGGCCATTAGTTCTGCCATGTTGTTAGTGGATTTTCCTAAGTGTCCATGGAAGAGGGAGATTATGCTACCTGCATCATCCTTTAGAACTCCCCCAATGCCAGCCACCCCCGGGTTGCCTTTGGAAGCTCCATCAATGTTGTACTTTAAAAAAAATTCAGGGGGAGGGTGCCAGAATTCCTCCACCTTATCTCCCATGCTTGATTTCCTGTCTAGACCTTGAGGAATAAGCCCCTGCATGTCTATCAACTGGAGGATTCTTAACTCTTCTCCTGAGGGAGGATTTTTGGGGAGATTCCTAACCATGGTGCCAACTGTCTCCTTAAGTTGTTTTACGATCAGCTTCACTAGGCTATGAGAGGTAGTATTTACCTCTTTGAATATTCTTTTGTTCCTTTCTTTCCACACATTCCATATAATGAAACTTGGCAGGAGATCCCAGGCTGAATTGAGAACTTCATTATCAGAAAAATTATTCCTCCAATTGTTAAGAGTGTTAGCAATACTTTCTTTCTCTCTATCAAACTATTTGAAAATGTTGGTAAAAAAATCCCATATCCTGTCGGTGAAGATACAAATATTGAGAAGATGTTCGATAGTCTCCTCATGGGTCTCATAGAGATGACATCTGGAGGGTCCCAGCATGCCCCTTTTTTTAAGGTTGTCCCAGGTTAATATTTTCCTGTGGTGAACTAACCACATGAAGAGTTTGATTTTCATCCAACCTTTGTGTCTCCAAAGCTTCTGCCAAGTTTTATTTGGAGCTTGGGGTTCCTGATCAAGGAGAAAACCTTTAGCTTCCTTAATATTAAAGTTTCCCTCTTTGTTGTTACCCCATCTCAGTTGGTCCTGCCCTTCCATTACTAAAATTATTCTCTGATCCAACATTCTCTTAAGGGACTTTGCTTTACTGTTGAGGGTCCTATCCTGTCTGCCCTAAATTTTTTTCCAAATTCTCCATTTTCCAACATTATGTGGATTCTCCCAAAAAGTCTTTCACCTTTACTAAACCTTGATTGTCAGTCTCATGCTTGAGGCCTAAAAATTGTTCCTTTAGTAGATTAGGTTCTTGTTGCCATTTGTCCTCCCAGAAAAGTGCTAGATCTCCCTCTCTGATTTCCCAGAAACTATTCTTTTGAACCACTTCTCTATTCTCCCAGGCCTTGTTCCATATGGGGGAGCCTTTCACTATTCCTGTCATACGTATGATTTTAGAAGCCGGCCATGCATTGGCATATTTTTCCTTCTAGATGCTTGCCCATTGAGCTTTAGGATCCTTAACCCACCTCCACCAAAGTTTGGCTCCAAGAGCTTTGTTGAGAATCTCAGGATTGTCCAAACCCAGGCCTTCTTGGTTCTTGGTTTTGTAGATCTTTTCCCAAGAGACTAAGGCCCATTTTTTCCTTGTTTCCTCTTTTCCCCAAAGAAAATCTCATTGAATATTCCGAAATTGCTGTAAAACTCCTATTGGAGCTGGGAAGGCTGATAGCATAAAGATTGGGATCGCTTGGAGAACTGCTTTAGTAAGAACCAATCTACTAGCTAAATTTAAAGATCTGTTTGTCCATTTCTTGACCTTGTCTTGCATTTTAGTTGCTATAGGATCCCATATACTCTTGTGTCAGGGTTTAGCTGTAAGAGGAACTCCCAAATACTTAGAGGGAAGGGATTCTCTTTGGAAGCCTAAAATTCTAGAGACATTTCTCTAGATGGAAATATGAGTGTTAAAGAAAAAGATTTTTGATTTGGAAATGTTTACTTCCATACCAGTAGCCTTCACGAAGTCATTCAAAATTTGTTTCTAAGCAAGTGCTTCTTTAACTGTGGGAATTCCCTGTAACATGGTATCATCTACAAACTGTTGATGAGTCAGAACTTGCCCATTCTCTGAAAGTTGGAGTTCGTGAATTTTTCCTATTACTCTTGCATGCTTGATGGACCACCCCAGCCCTTCCATCATGAGGATGAAGAGAAAAGGAGAAAGCGGATCTCCCTGTCTAAGACCCCTGGAAGGGAGAAAAAGTTCAGAAGGAGAGCCATTCACTAAAATTGAAAAGCTAGAAGAAGTCACAAGGGCCATGACCCATCTGACCCAATTATGATCAAAACCAAATGTTGTGAGCACTTTTTTAATGTAAATCCAATTTTCTTTGTCATATGCTTTGGCTATGTCCAGTTGCATGATCATGCCCGCTCTCTTATTGCAATTTAATGAGTGAACCACCTCGTGAGCTTGAATTATGTTGTCCAGAATTTGTCTTCCTTCTACGTACCATGTTTGTTCCCGGAGATGAGCGTGGGCAGCAGGGGTTTAATTCTGTTAGCCATAACCTTGGAAATTATCTTGTAGACAACATTGCACGAAGTTCATCATCCACGGCCACATGTAGAGCCCTGCTGGTGCATAGAAGTAGGGCCCACCTTCAAACACTCTGTCTTTGTCCTCAATGTTTACAAACACCATAGTGAAAAAACCCTTGGATCCTAAATGAAGATCAATGCTTCCTTTAGGCTTCCAGTGGTATCTGATCCATGTTTGTAAAGCCTTTTCAGTGGTCCATAGTCCCATGACTTTGCATATGATTGCATAAGTCTGCATGTGCTCCATGTGGGCCTATAGCTCAGGGTTATTTAAGATTACTCTGGGAGTGACTTTAGCTTTGGGCTTGCACGGTCCCTTTTGTTTCCTATATTTTGTTCCTTGTTTTTTGTCATTTTGCTCTTTGTCTTTTGTGCCATCATTCTCCTTCTCCTTGTTACTTTCTATTTCCTCTTCCCTATTTTTCCCTCCTTCCATCGTGTTACCTCTACTTGATTCTGGAGGTGCCTTGCTCTTGTTAACCACTACCTCACTGTAGGAGGGAGTGGAGCTCCCTCCTCTGCATCCGTCCATGGAGAAATTCCCGCGTAGAAACCCTCAACCCTAGTTTTCCGCTCTTCCGCTTCATCCGAAGCTAAACCCCTACTACCCATCTATCGACACTTGTCACAATATTACTAGCTGAAACTGGAGAATATTCTCTGCATGCTAACTAGTCAACCCTAGTCAAACTTTGACTTTGACTTCTTTTTTTTACCAAACTTTCAAAAGCTCTAACTTTTGCATATGATGTCAGTTTTTTGAATTGTATGCGGTGTTGGAATCCTGGAGACAAACTCTATTCGTTAATTTAGGTCTGAAGAAATTCTGAGCACTTTCATTTTTAAGCTAAAATACTGATCCTTGATCACTTTGACACTTATTGCATTTCACTGCATTTCTTCAAGAGTTGCAGGGTCTCTCTCCCTAAGTTGATATGTCATTTTTGGGTCGAAGGCATCAGGATAGTGGAGAAGTGCTAAACTAGGTGGAGGCTTCATATTGTCAGGAATAGGATTATATACCATATTAAACCTTGCTGTGAACTCTTGGACTGTCTCATTTAGATTTCTTTTCATTGAATTATACTCAATGAAAATCTGTAGTGGATTTTTCTTTTTTTGCCATCATGCTAAGAACAACTCTATCAAGCACCAAGAGCTATTGACATAATTAGTAGCCAAATTGTGAAACCATTTCTTCACATCTCAAGAAAAACTCTGAGCTATGATTCTCATCTTAGCATCTTCTTCATCAATCTCTCCCAGATCGATAAAATCTACCAATTTATCAACATGTTGTTGGGCCATGATTTCTGAGCTTCCATCAAATAGAGGGAGTGTTTGGCCATAGTTTTGAGGTAGAGCAACAAGTTGAGCAGGCAACATGAGAGGTGCAAATCATGCCATGACTATTGGTGGATGTAGTAGAGGTACTACAATGGGTTGTGTAGGTAAATATGATGACACTAATGGAGGTGGCGGAAGAATAGATGAGGTAGCTGATGTATTTGGAGGTGCAGTAGAGGATGAAACAATAGTTAGGTATTCATGCTAATATTGGATGTAGGCCTTTTCAGTAGTGATTTGGAGCTGGTCAGCAAGACTTCGGAGTTTATCAAAATTCAACCACAACTCACGATCAACTTTAGAAAATAAGGATTCATAAGAATGGAGATGAGATTCAGATTGAAAAGGTTTAGATATCACTTCAGGAATATAAGACTCAGATTTTGACCTTGAAAGAGACAATTCTAACTAAATATCGAAAGGAAGGTGCTCAAAAGTTAATAATTATTTAGGCAAAGAAGTTGTCTCTTTAATTTTTCAAACTACACTTTTAGCCATAGGTAACTTGAGTTTTATGAGTAGTTTTTCTGGGTCATCAACAAAAAAAGGCGGGTTTGAGTCAAGATTTGACCTAGTGTGTCTTTTAGGAGCCAGAATTTTCACATCTTAAACTTGATGAAATTTGAAAAATCAACCTGTCTTTAGATACTGGAAGTTGTCACCTACAGAACCAGTCTTCTTGAAATATCTAATAGGATGAATCCCAGGAATGATTTATCAGTCGTTTCCCCGACAACGACACCAAAATGTTATCCCCTATAATGTACCAGGCTGAGGAGGAGATCGAAAGAGGTAACCTCAAACCACTTATAGTTCAGCAGCTAGCCTTGCTGAACCAGAGAGGGATCTCTCTGAGGATTTTCAATGAATAACTGGAAAAGAAATGGATTTTAGGCTAGATGTATAAGTCTTGTTTGAGTATTTGAAAATTTAGGGTTTTTTTAGGTTTTGCTAGACTAGGGATGAGAGCAGGAAATTAGGTTAAGGTATCAAGTATGTAGTAATAGGGATAAACAGGAGCTAGATAAAAATGTTTTGTGGTGAACTTAAGATTTAGTCAATGTAGTATAGGTCTAAGAGTTTAAGAAATAATAATGAGCATGTATTAGCATGAATTCATTAATCTTAGAAGAAGAGAAACAATTAGGTCAAGGTATCAAGTATGTAGTAACAGGGATAAAGAGGAGCTAGATAAAAATGTTTTGTGGTGAACTTAAGACTTAGTCAATGTAGTATAGGTCTAAGAGTTTAAGAAATAATAATGAGCATGCATTAGCATGAATTCATTAATCTTAGAAGAAGAGAAACACAAACATGATTTACCACATAAACAAAGATTTGAATCTAAGAATTCTCCCTACATGACTGTAAGGAAAACCATAAGAAGAATGAAAAGCATGTAAAGAGAGATGATTTCATCAATAAGAAACTAATATGAAAGGAAAATAACACAATAGACTCACTGAACAAGTATTCTTGGAAAATAGCTGCAACTGCTCCTTGATTAGCTGTATAAAAACATAAGGTACAAGTCTCTCCACAAAAGTCCAACCCTTCTCACTAAATGAGAAATCATACATATAGACTCAAACCAACCATTTCCCCACCTTCAGGGGTCAAATCCCTAAGTCATGGAACAGTTCCAAAGATTCTCTCAACCAACAAGAGAGAGTGAGAAGGTCAAACACAAACTCTTCTCTTAGACTTTGATTTGAGTTTTGTTTCATTTATGAGGCCCAATTAAGCACAAAATAAACCTATCATGCTAATTAATAATTACATCATCAAGTCTTTACAATATCAAAATTACATCATAAAACCAAGATCTGGTGGAAATGAAGTGAAAAAGACAGCTACAGGTATAAGCGTAGCGCATTTGGCTATAAGTGTAGTGCATTCAAATATAAGCGTAGCGCATTTGGCTATAAGTGTAGTGCATTCAACTATAAGCGTAGCGCATTCAAATATAAGCATAGCGCCATCTTCCAAGTAGATTTTGGAAGCCTTCTAGAAGTCAAATTTGAAAAGTGAGAGAATGGTCAACTAGAATTTTATGTCTAGTTTCCAGAACAGCTTGAATTTTGGAAATTACCCATGGGAAGGCCTTCAAAAATCGATTCTCCTGAGGTGACTCTATAAGCGTAGTGCCTGCTTCAGAATAGTGGCAGAAAGTGACCTTTTAACCTATTTTTGGTTTTCTTCTCCAAACCAGTTTGTTGGCTTGCCTCAAAAAGTAGATATCTGAGATCCTTAGGGAAATATATATCTAGGGATATAAATTTTTTGGCATTTGGAGCTCTGAGATGAAAGCGTAGCACCAAGGCATCACGCTTATAGCTTTCACTATGTTTTTAAAACAATAATAAACCACCAAAATTTTGAAAATGACAAAAATTTCTCCAAATATTCTCAAAATTGCTAATTGAAGGTATAATATGATATGCTATTCCATGATGGAGGCATCAACAAGTAAATCAAGCTTCTCCTTTTCCTTTTGACCAGTTCGGTTTTCCTTGAGTTTGCTCTTCAAATTCTTGATTCTGACTTGAGATACTTTGTTTCTTGTGTAGTAATGCATAGCCATATGCCTCTGTAAGTTATTGTCCCTGTTTTCCTTCTTAAGGAGCTTCTCCAAGTGTCCACTTACCTTATCAAGCCAATATATCCTATCTTCATTGATTTCTATAGTGATTAGGTCATTTACCATAAACTGTTCTTTTGGTGGAGAAACCTCTCTTTGTAGCTCAAGGACTCTCTTCGATGCTCTAGTTCTTAGTCTCCATGATGTACTTTGTTTTTCTTTACCTTTTGACACTTCCATTTCAACCACTTCTTTTCCCTTTACATATTTCTTCTTTGAAATAGCTACTTGTTTATCTTGAATAATTAGGTTCACTTTCAATTGCATATTCTCTTGTTGCAGTCATGCTATTAGAGCATTTGCCTCTACCAATTTGCCTTCCAATCTCTTGATCTCACCCTCCTTATCCCTTATGATCTGATCTTCAATTCTACCCTCATATCCTTTCTCCATATCTGATACATTTGTACCCGAATGAGAGGACTCCTCATGCTATGAGAAGATTGTCTATTTACTTGTTGTAGGCTTTGTCGTTTCAACAATCCCTTGAGAAAACACAAGCCTATCACCTCTGGAATATTTTTGAGACACTTTTTCCCTGTCATTCCTTTTGGTTTGTCTACTTGAAGAAGCAACCTCTTGCCGCATTGATGAGCTTGAAGGTGATGTTTCATCACTAGACCTAGTTGAAGAAGATGGAGGAAACGTTGAACTTGAAAAATGGTCCCAAGATAGATCTGCCTATGCTAATTGATGACAAACTAGCACTTTCACTAAGCCATGATGAAACAAACTAATATAGTGATTCTCCCCCTGCTTTTGTACCTTTTATGCCATTTTAATTAGACTTTTGTACAAGTAATAAGACAAATTGATTTTTTGTACACCAGTGAAATGCATCAAAAGTTTCATGTGGTACTTATATAGCCTTGAATACCTTCCTTCACTTGTGAAATACTTCATGATCATTTTCATTAGACGGTATACCTTTCAAACAAATGTCTGAATGGAAAAATATATGTTGGAGTTGCTTTGTATTGTGCCTTTAGGTACATCTTGTTGTTTTGAAGGTCAAGGTCTTCTCCAGTGTTTGGAATCTTGTCGCTGTGGAGATAATTTTCCTTGAAACAGTGAATTGAACTCCTGTTATGGTCACTTTTTCCCTTTTAAGTTTGGTGGTAAAAGAACTAGTCAATTGGTCATGATACTTCAATTCTTCAACTCTCTGACAAAATGTAAGGAAACATGCATCTTCAAATGATTTCCTAATGAAGGGAGATGATAAGACCTCATGGGTTGATGTAGATTCATGTCTGATGACATGTCCTCCCCTATGCTTCCTTTGTTCAGAGGTTTCAAATTCCAACTCAAAAACTAGCTCTTAGGATAGAAACTAGGGTTTTGACTATGGAAAACAGGGGATTTTCAATATATGTGAGGGAGTTGAGGGAAATGAGGGGGATAGGGATATGAAAAAATTCCAAGAAAAATTGGGGGGATATTGAGGGAGTTTAGGAAGTGAGGGAAAATGGAATTACAGGATTTGGGTAAGTGGGAGGTTTCCAAACAAGGAAAACACAGTCCTGTGGTTTAGAGGGTGTAATATGTCTAAGGTTTAGGTGAAATTGACGTGTTTTTGGAGTGGGTTTGATGGAGGGTGTTTAGGAGGGTGTACTTAGGATCAATGATGGTTTAGAAGAAAATGGATATAATTTTTAGTAGTAATTTGACATGAAAAGGATGAAAAACTTGCTAATTGCATTCAAAAACCCTAGGAGGTAGACATAAGACATAATAAGCATAGCTGAGAGAGAAGATTGAACCTTAAGATAGACCACAAACCTATCTTAGCAGTGGAACAATGTTAACATGATGGAGGAAACTGCTGAAGGGAGCTCACAACCTTGGAGAGATGATGGAGTAGCTGCCTGGTATATGCGTAGCAGAAACAGAGTTATTTGCGTAGCACAGTTTAGAACTCAAGTTATGGATGAAAAAAAATCTCTTGGTATGACATAATTGCCTTGATTGGATGAGATGAAGCATTATAAAGTGCAATGGGAAAATGGGGAGTGAATGACAGTGAGTGATGACCCTTTATAAGTGGAGAAAATCGATTTTTCCTTCACAAAATGATAGTGGACCCACCATAACAGTTATACATGGACTTAACACTTTAGTTTTATGATCTTATGATGGTATTTCATTTCAAAAAATGAAATAAAAAACATCACTTTAAAACCTTGGTTACCAAGTTGATCTCTACTTTTCCTCATAAAATGAAATTTAATTATAAAAAGACCAACTTTCAAGAATTAAACCTAGTGACCTAATGGTGACCTAACATAGGCTTATTAGGTGAATTATAAATAAAATGATTATGGGACTCTACTAATAATGATTTTACTTAACCAAGATCGTGTCCTTTGACCATGAGATTGAAAGGAATAGTAGAGATTGACCTTCTTAACCGGTGATCAAATTTTTATTAAAAAACTTTTTGAAACTAAAAATTTGACCTGAAACCCTAAAAGTAACCATGTAAAAGCACATTTGATCGTTGGTGACTGACATGACTGACATGCGCTAATAGACAACAAGATAATACACATCCATGTACCATGTATGCCAAATCTAGTAAGGAAATCACACATGCAAATTGATACCTGCAAATTGTCACGTTGTAACTACTAGATGTTGCTCTTCCTTGCTTGATAATTGGTTTCATTTTCCTTCTTGGTCCTTCCTTTGCTTTCCTTGATCCAATGCTAGAGTGCTCCAAGAAAAATCTAAGTGTCCAAGAGTGAGAGAGAGAATAGAGACAGCTCCAAAACTGAACTAACAAAAAGGTACCAACTGATCCTCAGAATCCTTTGTATTAATGAGGCCTCTACTTTCTTCAATTTTCCATTATTTTCCTTCATTTTCCTCCTCACATGCAACTTGTGACCTTTCACCTTCCTTTTCTCATAATTTCCATTATTTTCATAAATACCATGCCAATTAATTCCTCATGCCTTCCCAAAGCCTTTGTCATTGCCTTTGCCATTTTCCTTAGCCATAATAAACCAAATGAACACCCACACAAGGATGTTTTTCCCAACATTCAAATTGGAATATGTGTCCAATGACCTTGGTTATTATTTTTCCCTTATTAACTTTATTACATGGAATTTTGACTAGGGTTGTTACAAAACGCTCCCCCTTGGGGGAACATTGTCCTTGGTGTTCAATGACACCTACAACCAATAAGCCTGTTGAGAAGCAAAAAATACTTCCCATGGAGCATTATAACTTAGCTCGATGCAATATTTACAATGATCTACCTACAGAGAATAAAACCAACATGACACATAACAACATAACAACCTTAACAACATGACATCCATAATTCTTATTGTAGCTTTATAGCATAACTCATGGAAGTATTTAGATCCATATACATATATACATATACCAAAATGTCACACCAAAACATATACCAAAAACATTCACTCAACTAGCGAATAAAGAAGGATACATAGCCTGCATCTGATCGACCATCTCCTATGTAGCTTCATATGACCCAAAGTGCTTCCACTGCACTTTAATCTACTCGATTACTCGGTTATGGAGCGTGGCCATCTTTATCTATAATATACCCTGAGGTTTTTCCTAGAATTCTCCATCTTGCTCCATGTGCATTACAAATCGGTCAATGACATGATCAACATATTTAACATACTTCTTAAGTAAGGACACATGGAAAACACCATGGAATTTTACTTTCGGAGGTACTGCAAGTTGATAGACTACTGGTCCAATCCTTTCAAGAATCTTGAAAGGTCCACAAAAATGAGGTTCCAGCTCGGCACATGATCCAATCCTCAAGGAGCTCTTCTTCGGCTTGATGCACAAATACACATGTTCCCCAACCTGAAACTCCTCAAACAACTTGTTCTGATCTGCATAACTTTTCTTCCTATCCCATGCTGCATTTATATCTTCTTGGTAACCTACATTTCTTGTTCCAACTTTGCCAACATGTCTGGTCCTATCAATACCTTGTTCACTAGATCACTCCAATTGATGATAGTATTACAACTACACCCATATAGTGCCTCACACAGACTCATCCTCAATGATTCCTAATACCCATTTTTATAATAAAACTCAACTAATGGAAGGTGCTCCTCCCATCTCCTTCGTTGATGCATCACATCCTTAAAATTTCCTCTAATATCTCGTGGAACCTCTCTGTCTGTCCATATATTTGTGGATGATAAGTTGTGAAGAAGGTCAACTCTATCCCCAAACCTTCAAACGTATCCTTCCAAAACTTGGAAGTGAACTTAGCATCCTTGTCTGATACAATCTTTCTTGCAGCACCATGCAACCTCACTACATCTCTGATGAATACCTGTGCCACATCACTAGCTGAAAACGTAGATTTTACTGAAATGAAGTGCACTACCTTTATCAACATGTCTATCACAACCATGATGGAATCATGTTGTCTATATTTCCTCGACAAACCTATGATGAAATCCATGGAAATGACCTTCCACTTCCACTCTGGAATCAAAATCGATTGTAATTGTCCACCTAGATGCTTACATTCAACTTTCACCCGCTGATAGTCCAAACGTATATCCACTAACTCTGTCACTTCCTTCTTCAGATTCGGCCAATGATAAAACTTGTTCACTACTGTCAATGTCTTATAGTATACTAGGTGACCTGAATAAATTTTTCGATGAAACTCTTGCAAGATAGTCTTCTTGAGATTGATGCCATTTGACAAATATATCCTGTCCCTAAATCTTTCTAAGCCATTTGTGATAAGATGATAGTCCACATCCTAACCACTTGTACCCTATTGTAACCTATGCATAAGTTCCATGTACCTACTAACTTGTTGTCCTGCCTATAAAATATGATCTTGTAAGTCTATCCCATAAGAAGTCATAGCTACTATACTCTCTTGCTAAGAGCATCTACAACCCCGTTCTCCTTGCCCTTGATGTACCTGATCTCAAATTCAAACCCACTAATTGTGGCCAACCATCTAGCTTTCTTAGAATTCAGATTCGGTTGGTCAAATAGATACCTCAATCCACTGTGATCAATCATCAATAGAAACCTCCTACCAAGACGATAGTGTCATCACATCTTTAATGCATGGATGATTGCTTCCAACTCAAGATCATGTGTTGGATAATTCTGCTCATGCTCATTCAATTTTTGTGACTCATATCATACTACCCATCCTTCCCTCATAAGGGCTCCACCAATTCCTCTCTTGCAAGAATCTGTGCGCACCACAAATTCTTTGTCTGGACATGCAATCTTTAATAATGGATCATTTTTCAACAACTCCTTCAATTGCTCAAAACTAGCTACACATTCCTTTTTCCATTTAAATTTCTTACCTTGCCTCTATAGTGGTGTAATAGGATATGTAATGTGAGAGAATTTCACAATGAACCTCCTAAAATAACTTGCTAGACCCATAAATGATCTTACCTCATCCACATTTATAGGAGTTTCCCATTCCATAATAGCCCTCATCTTCTCTAGATCCACTGTTATTCCTTCCTTGGAAATAACATGTCCCAAGTAATTTACCTCTGTTTAAAAGAAACTGCATTTACTAAGCTTGGAATACAACTAATTCTCTCTCAGTAATATCAACACTGTTGTTAAGTCATTGACATGCTCTTCCTCATTTTTAGGATATATCAATATGTCATCAATGAATACAATAAAAAACTTGTCCAGATAAGGATGCAATATACTATTCATCAAGCACATAAAAGTAGTTGGAGCATTAGTCAAGCAAAATGGAACTACAACAAACTCATAATGCCCATACCTTGTCCTAAAAGCAATCTTATATATGTCCTCTTCCTTGATCCATACTTGATGGTATCCTGATCTCAAATCAATCTTTGAGAACACTACTTATCCATTCCATTGATTGAACACGTCATCAATCCTCAACAACGGGTACCTGTTCTTGATGGTCACCTTGTTCAACTGCCTGTAATCAATGCACAACCTGAGTGTACCATCCTTCTTCTTCAAAAACAACACCAGTGAACCCCAAGGTGATACACTTGGCCTAATGTATCCCTTGTCAAGAATTTCCTTCAACTGTAACTTCAGCTCTACTAACTTTGGTGTACTCATCCTGTACAATGCCTTAATGTTGGTGATGCCCCTGGTACCGACTCAATGGAAAAGTCCACTTCTCTATGAGGAGACAACTCTGAATCTCTCCTGAAAACACATCCTAAAACTATTTTAAGATCATGTACTTGCTTAATACCTCTGCATCCTCAACATCCTTACCTTTATCACTAGAAATATGCACTACAAATAACACATACCCTTTTTTGCAACTGCGCTTTGCCTGCATAGTTGTCATCATTCTAATTGATGTTGTCTTCTTCTTACCCAACAAGTTCCTTTGTTCTCCATTGTCATCCAAACACCCAATATATTTTTCACAACATCCCACCTTAGTCCTACGAAGATGCAATCAATCCATACCCAAAATCATACTATATGATCCTAACAGCAATAGATTCAAATGTGATGAGGTAGGCATACCATTTAAGTTGAATGAACAAGCTCTTACCCAATGATACAATATCTTCTTTTTACATGTAGCCAACTGATCTAACCAAGATTTTGCATGTACTTTTTTATTCAAAGCACACTTATCCACCAGTCCAAGACTAACATAACCATAATTAGATTTAGGGTTAATCAAAATGGAAACAATTTGATCATAAAGCTAATCGTCCATCTTGATAATAGTTTCCTGGTGATATGCATGCTTCTTGTCCAATGCTGCATAAGTCTATGGAATTCTCTGCCCAACATCCCCAACTATTTGCACTTCCTATGCACTGTAAATCTGAGTCCTACCACCATGATTTTGTAGACAATCCCTCTTAGGATGCTCCTTACCACATGTCTAACATTGCAACTGTCCTGTACCATCACCTTTATTTTGCTGCTCTCCATGTTGTGACCCATTAAACTTCTTGTAAGGTGCAACATTTTCTTTCTCACCTACATCATGATACCTCGTTATTTTCAGCCACCATTTACCTTTAATTTGTATTTCCCTTGCTAACCTTGCTGATATTATATCTTGTGCTTTGACTACTCATAATAATGCTTCAATTTCCCAATAACTTCCTCAAGCAACTAAGGCTCATCATACTCAATCTGATCTCTAAATGTTAATGAAAATCCACTGACAAATCTCTAAACTTTTTCCTTCTCATCCTTAAGATATGGTACATACCTCAATAACTATAAGAACTTAATCATATACTCCTCATTTGTCATCATTCCCATCTTTAGCTCATAGAATTCCTTGGTTTTGATGTCATAGTATCTCTCTGACAAGTAATTCTTCCTAAAAAGTCTCTTGAATACATACCAACTGAATGCCTTTATCCTAACGTCTCTAACCCCCTTAACATATTCCCACTAGAGGTCTACTTTCCCTTTGAGGTTGAAGATAGTTATCCTAGCCTTCATATTTTCAGTGTAATCATGCAGCTCAAAGAATTTCTTCATCCCAAGTAGCCATGCCTCTGCATCCTCTGACTTCTTCAAATACTCATCAAAGGTAGGTGGCCTTGCTTTCTTGAACTCATATGGAAAGTATCCCATGTCACTCCTCTTGTAAGGATGATAATGATGACGATCATAGTGTCGATCATAACCAAAACTAGAATAGAACCTGTGTCCATCACCTCTCCTATTTGGAGTATCCAAGAGCATGCCATCTTTGATCATGTCATCTCTGTCTGACCTGTGCCCACCATGAGATCTACTTCTATATGCCCCATTTTTCTTGTCCTCTTGACCATGGTTGATCCAAAGTGGTCCCTGTCTCTGTAATTCTAACAAACTCTGAAGGATTACTTCATTAACTTCTTGTTTCTCTTGTGCATGCATGATTCTATCATTATCTGCCTTGCAACTTCTTATTTCTCCCTTCAAACTTCTCAATGTGTTTGCTAAGTCAGAACAATTCCCACCACCATGTTGCTCATCCGACCCATAGGGAGAATCTCGTGAAATGTAGTCTACCATCTTGCTAGTAATCTTTAATCTCTTTCCTGCAAGTACACCATGTCACCCTAAACCAAAACATAACATAATCAACAAACCTCAATATAGTTCAAGGGAGGATATCTCAGTTATCGATCCCTGATCATACCAACCACATACCATGACCTCATTAATGACAAGTACAACCATATCAATGTATGCATAACAATATATAAGCACTGACATGCATAACCAATGCATAACTGACATATACTCATGATATCCACATCCAATAATACACCATCCACTTTCAAATGGAGACACCACTGCAACAATGACCACCACCATGGATACATAATAAGTACATAGACCACAATCATAGAGAACACATATATGCAACCGAAATGAATGCATGACCAACGCACCACCCATCCAATCCAAGGGGTGAACCATGCTATAATACCACTCTGTAATTCCCTCCTCCCACATTTATCCAAGCTAACTGGTCCACTGGGGTAAACATGTGATGAGAGGCTATTATGATGTGATTCAACTCCCAAAGTATAGTTAGGGGAGTGGAACCGACAAAACACAACCAAAGTGACCTTCCCCGGGAGCTACAGACCCTTCAGGAGGTAACCAACCCTTCTAGGTGCTTAATCCTTGAGACAACTTATCTTTTTACTATCCTAAACCCTTAGTTGCTCCCATGACAATGCATGCATGTAACCAAATCCTTTCAATCACCCTGTTAGATTCCTATAATACTAGTGTAGCCCCTTATTGTTATCTTTAGTATAGAACCCTTATTGTTATTGTTGTGCCCATTTAGCTTCCATACTGTTATTATTGTGCCCCATAGAAGCCCACTACTGTTATTGTTGTGCCCTTATATTATTTTTGATATGTAGGCTTTGATTATAATTTGACCCCTTAGACTCCTATATTTACAAAGGAGGCCTTGTAATTTGTATCATCCAAGAACTATTCATTTATGTAATGTAAAGGAGGTTTTCCCCTCAAAGAGGATAATTTTTAAGTCATTTATCTATATATTTTTTTAATTGTTGCATAACATTTGGTTTTAGAGCTTTGGATTCTAGGGTTTCTCTTCTTCAAACAGGACATCTTGGAATTTTGCTATAACTTTTTTTCTATGAGGTTTTAGAAGTTGAAATTTTGATCACATGGAGAGGAAATCGTTTTGAATGTTGTGTAAAAATTTTGGATCTTGGCTCACTGTAATTTCAGAGATATGGTCTGAAGAATTTAGGGTTTTCGCAGGATATAAAATTAAATCTCAAACAAGTGACCCAAGGAAAATCATCATAAATTTCTCTATGAGCATCAGATTTAAATTTTAGAATATGTGGCTGAAATTTCACAGATTTTAGTTTTTTGTGTATCATTTTCAAGGTCGAATGTCGAAACAGTGACATGTGGCACTCCATACAAGTTCACTCCACTGAACTAGTCGATAATCAGGTCATCGTGGGATAATGGGCATAACTCTTCCTTGAATAATCCAATCTTGGGATGACTTGTGGAGTTGGAAAGAAGACCCCTTAGACTCCTATATTTACAAAGGAGGCCTTGTAATTTGTATCATCCAAGAACTATTCATTTATGTAATGTAAAGGAGGTTTCCCCCTCAAAGAGGATAATTTTTAAGTCATTTATCTATCCTTTTTTTCAATTGGTTGCATAACATTTGGTTTCAGAGCTTTGGATTCTAGGGTTTCTCTTCTTCAAATAGGACATCTTGGAATTTTTGCTATAACTTTTTTTCTATGAGGTTTTAGAAGAAATTTCGATCACGTGGAGAGGAAATTGTCGTGAATGTTGTGTACAAATTTTGGATCTTGGTTCACTGTAATTTCAGAGATATGATCTGAAGAAGTTAGGGTTTTTGCAGGATATAAAATTAAATCTCAAAGAAGTGACCTAAGTAAATTCATCATAAATTTCTCTATGAGCATCATATTTGAATTTCAGAATATGTGGCTGAAATTTCACAGATTGTAGTTTTTTGTGTATCATTTTCAAGGTCAAATGTCGAAACAGTGACATGTGGCACTCCATACAAGTTCGCTCCACTGAACTAGTCGATAATCAGGTCATCGTGGGATATCGGGCATAACTCTTCCTTTAATAATCCAATCTTGGTATGACTTGTGGAGTTGGAAAGAAGACTTATAGGGCTACCACAGAGCTTAATTTGAGATGTGGATATCGGAAATTACAAAGATACAACAGTTGCAATATCAAGCTCCTAAAAAGAAAGAAAAAAGTGTGTATTTTTTAATTTTGCATAACTTATGTTTCAAAAATTAGTTTGAAGTGCTTCAAAAATAATATTGAGGCATAGATATCAGTATTTCCCAAACAAAATAATTCTACATCCATTAAGCCCTCATAAATCTCTACTATGACTCATGAAGAGGAAGAATTGCAGCATGCTATATCAAAATTACGGGACCAAGTGCAATAATTTTCGCTCTCACAAAGAGAAACCAATGATGAACTAGAAGGGGACATTGATGTCTTAAAATTGGACATGGATGGTATAAAAGGTAACATGGATGCTTTTAAAGTAGACATGGATGCGATGAATGTCAAGTTGGAAGAGTTGACAAGGTTATTGCAAGAAAGGCTTCCCGTTGATGACAATGTAATCCATGAAAATCACGATGAGGACAAAAGTAATATGAATTATGATTTTAGAGACTCAAATGTGGGGTTTAAGAACCACCACATTCCAAACATAGATATTAGGACGTTTGATGGCAAGGATCTGGTAACATGGATACTACATATGGATCAACATTTTGTTCTACAGGATGTGCAACCCTTACAAAAGGTATGTATTGCATCTTTATATTTAGAACCCAATCAGTTTGTATGGTATATATGGATTTGTTCTCGTAAACTACTTATCACCTAGTCAATTTTTAGGGAGGAAATAATAGCACCTTAGGAAGATACAAAGAGAAACACCTTTATTAGCCAATTGGTAAATCTCAAACAAGATGGTTTAATGGCAAAGCACATCGAAGACTTCCAAAAATTTAATATTAGGGTAACAAATATTCCAAAGAGGCAAAGGATTGATGTCTTCATAGGGACTTTAAAAGATAAAATCCAATATGACGTTCGCCTTTGGGAACCTGATTCATTGGAGAAGGTATTCGAGGTGGCAAGAAAAGTTGAAAGAAAAATTATGGCAACAAGGAAGTCTATCACTCACAAATATAAAGATGGAAGTTCTGTTGCTCCTAGTCTTCCACAACCTACAAGGTTGAGGCCACAACAATTGGAGGAAAAAAGAGAAAAAGGGCTTTGTTACAATTGTGATAGAAAATACACTAAAGGTCATAAGTGTGTCGAGAAGAAATTATTCTGAATAGCTTGTGAAGAGGAGGAAGAAAATGAATAAGAAACTTCAACCAATGCAATAGAAAGAAGAAATGTATCTGACCATATCTTGTAATGAATTGGCAGGAATTACCACTCCTCAAACTCTCAAGATAGAAGGATATATCAAGAAGAAAAAGGTAATAGTGTTGATTGATTCAGGTAGTACCCA
>APFE031083923.1:0-20060 GCA_000404065.3 Pinus taeda
CCCTTTGTCAATTTGTAATCTTTCAGGAAAAGGAGGTGTGGATGAAGATGCAGGTTTCTCAACTATAGGAGTTGTGGGGGTTAACTCTTTTTCCTTTTCTTTTTGAGTGCTTGGGTTTTCAAGATATTCTTCAGAACCCTTATTGGCTTCAAGAGAATCTCCCTTAGAAATGCTTTGCTTTTGAACATCTATAGAAGGCTTAACTAGGAATCTACCTGATATGAGTTGTACATCATTGAGAGGAAAAATCATATAGGCAGGAAATTGTTGACCTTCCATCATGTAAGAATTTTGAGGGTTTTTATTATTGGGGTTTGGAAATGGCTGAGAAGGAAGTTTATTTGACTTTTGTTGGAATGGAAGCAAGAGTTGAGAATTTGGATTCTTTTGAGAAGGTTGTTGTTGTTGAAATGGCAATGATAGTTGTGGGTTTTGATTTAGAAGTTGTGGAGCTTGTTGGTTTTGAAAAGATGGAGGATATTGATAAAATTGACCAAATCTCCCATAAGGATTTTGCATACCTTGTACCCATGATTGAAAAGGATTTTGAGGTTAGGACCAAGGTTGTTGCCAAGGGCTCCAATTTGGTGGGGGTTGAAAGTTCATAGAGTTGTTAAACCCTTGATTTTGTTGCCCCTGCCAAGGTCTCCTTGCAACAAAACAGAGAGACTCGATTGTATTTGGGTCTTCTTGAAAGAAAGCTTTGAGCCCAGGAATTGAAGGACAATCCTTGGTCTCATGATTCTCTGAACATATTACACATGTTTCTATAACTTTTGCATCCAAGGGACATTCACTTAGAGCATGTTTCTTTCTACATTTTGGGCAAAAGATGGCCAAAGCTTCAGCTTCAGCTTTCTGCTTATTGTGAATCTTAAGAGTGTCTAGTTGCTCACTAAGATTCCCTAAGATGTCAGTTTTGAATTCATCAAGCATGTTGCCAATCTCAGCCCTACTTACTGATCCAGTTGCAGATTTGTTTGCTCTGATGAGAGAAGGATCTCTAGGCCCTTTTTGAGTTTTAGATTTCCCCCTTGAAAGATGGACACATAGCTCTGCTATATCATGAAGTGGAAGTTGAGATATGTCTCCTTTTCCCATCATGTTCAAAATATCTATCCATTCATCTCTAATGGCTTTTAATAGAAGGGATTTCAAGGTCTCCTCATCTAGGTTACTCATTTTTTCTCTTTTCAGGTTGTATTGAAATCTTTTAAGTAAATCCTCCATGTTTTCATCTTCTCTTTGCACCATTTTGAATACCTCATCCTTGTGATTGGTGGGCATACAATAGTCCAGGTACCTATCCAAAATTGTTTGTTTCATATCATTCCAAGTCCTAATGGATTGAGTGAGTAATCCCATGAACCATTTCAAGGCTGATGACTCCTTTCAATGTTGAAGGAAACAGTTTGAGTTTTTGAGAGTCTTCCAGATAATCATAAGTTCGACACACGACCTCAAACTCAAATAGAAATGTTTCAGTGTCCTCATTTCTTAACCCATGGAAGTTTGGGAGGAAAGATGGTGAGATGTTTTTCATTGTGGCTCGGGAGTCCTCATCGACTCTAGGAAATCTGAATGAGTTATCTCCATCCCTGTTTCCCCCAATGTTACCTCTACCTCCTCCATTATTTCCTCCTCCTCCTCTACCTCTAACTCTACCAAATCCATTTTCTCCTTCTTTTGTCATGGTAGTTTCCCTGGAGACTTCAGAGTCCTCTGGTTCCTCTACTAAGGGTGAATGAGGAGGAATTTCTCCCTCTTCTTCCTAAGGTGATTCTACTTCTTCAATTACAATTTGTCTCCCTGTAGAAGGAAGGAAAGGATCTCTTCCTAATTCAGATTCGATGGATGGTGTGGGAGAGTCAACTACTGCCTCTTGAATTCCAGGAATCTTAGGGATAGGAGTGTAAGTTGGAGATGATGGAGGTGTCTCTTGTCTATTCCTTGAAGTAGATGGAGTTGTAAAAATTGAAATCTTGGCTCTAGCTAAAAACCTTCCCCTAGAATCTCTTGCTCTATGCATGTCATTTTTTATTTTTCTTCAAGTCGGGCTAATAATTCTCTTTCTGATATCTTCCAGGTCACTTCTAGGTTGCAAGAAGAGAGGCATTACTCAAGAAACTATTAAACCAATAACTTTCTCTTCTGATCCTCCAGATCACACTAAGTTGCAAGAGGGAGAACATTACTTTGAGAGGTTATCAATTTTCCTTCCTTGAAATTTTCTTGTTGTTGTTTTTTTTTTTTTTATGGCTACCTAATTTCACTTCCCCGGCAATGGTGCCAAAAATGTTTGGTCAATTTAGTGCGATCTAAATTTCTAATTAAAATGTCAATCGGGGGTTCGTAAACTGACGAAGTGAAGTGTACTATATGTACTAGATAACCATTTCCTTAGTCTTTTGTCGTTTTTGAGTTTTTAGTTTGTTTTTCGATTTATCTTTCCCTAATGTGTGATGGAAAGGATGAAAGTGAAGTATGGAGTATGGATGGTGATGTTTTCTACAGTGATTTTCGCAAACTTGAAAGTGCTAAAAAAGAAAGCTTTAAAACAACTAAACTGAAATCAATTCTTAAGAGGAAGTAAATGCATCAAACAGTGAACTAATGACAATGGCCCAGTATCCTTGCTACTGAATGAAAAGAAAGTAAAAACTAAAAGTGACTCAAACTAAAAGAAAAGAAACTAATTCACACTACTGAAACTCTTCATATCCTTTACCCTTCAACTCAATCTACTTTGTGGGAAGCAATCATGAACAAGTCAAGCAATATGATATCTAAATGACAAGAAATTAAATTGCATAAAAGAAGCTAGTCACACTACTTGAACTCTTCCGGTCCTTTACCCTTCAGCTCAATCTACCTTGTGGGAAGCAACCATGAATAAGTTTAAGCAATATGAAAACTAAATTGCAAGAAATTAAATTGCAGAAAAGAAACTAATCACACTACTTCAACTCTTCTGATCCTTTACCCTTCAGCTCAATCTACCTTGTGGGAAGCAATCATGAATAAGTTTAAGCAATATGATAACTAAATCACACTACAGATAATAATATTCTCATTTCTTGCTAATAGAGTCACTTGACTATAGAAAGAAACCATAAACTGTTGAGCAGTATGATATCTAAATAACAGAAAAATAAGTAAGCAAATCACAACTTGGAAAAGACAGTGCTGAAATTAAACTTCAGAAAATGAAAGTTAGCAGGAAGGACAAGATGATCTCATGTGTCAATAGTTATCAAAAAGATGAAAATTTTCCCGGGCTTCCTAAGAAAACCTGCAGAAAAGCACTTATCAGTTGACAACTATAAGAAAACAGAGGTGAAAATATAAACAAAAGTGAGTTAAGAAACATCAAACAATGCGTTATGTACAAGCTAATGATTATAAAAACAAAAACATAATAAAACCAAATGGAAACTTTACAAGACTTCAGCGCGCAGGGGCCCTCTGCCACTTCAGCTAGTCAACGAGTAGTCACACGAATAAACTCAGAAAAGTATTCTCATATATTAAAACAGCAACATATATAAACAGTGGGGTGATAACACATCAGTTCAGAATTCACATATCCAAAAAAAGCTCTTTTACAGCATTCATCAACTCATTATTTATAATGGAAAAATGCTAAAACTAACTAACTAACTCCTACGCTATTGACTGTGTTTCGAAAGACACGTAGATCCCTTCAGCCGAGATCTAGCTTAAGTGTGATCATGTCTATTAAATCTCCGGAGTGGTAGCTGTTGGATTCAGGTTACGGGAATGATCTCCAGGTGTGCCGGTGTCTTCGTGAGCTGAGGAATGTGCCACGTAACATTCACGTGCTCAAAACAGAGATGTGCCACCGCTGAACTCCTTGGTTGGATTTGTGTTTGACCTTCATTGACCGTGACCTTCCATGGATGTTTTGGCTGATTTGAAGGGACACGTTCCATGTATCTGTCACCTGGAGCTTGCACATGTATCCTGTTTCTTCATAGGACACCTGTAGCGCAGCTTTTAACAAAATAGCTACGGAATCCTATGATGGCTGCGGAAACCTGTGCCGACTGCAGAAACTGACAAGTTTCCGCAGCTGCATGAACAAAAAAAACTAAACCAAACAACAGTCATAATCATAGTCAGAAAACCATATAAAACGTTCTTTTTAGACTATAATGCAATGATTTAACAACTGGGTGGATGAAGTAAGTGGAAAAAGAAGGCTAAGAGGTTGTATAGGAAGGTGTAGTTTTGAGGCTCAATAACACCTAAGGGAGGTTTGTAAGGTATTTTTTTGTCGACTCCATTACCTTAAGATTAACTAGGAGTTTGAGTCTTACCATAGTGGCCTTTGGTCGCATGTTTACCCTGACTATCCAATTGCTTGGGTAGATATCTGAGGAGGGTTTTACAGAGTAGTATCAGAGTATGGTTGTGCTCTCCTTGGGCTATGTGTTGATCATTATTTCATGGTTGTTGCATATGTGTTCCTTATGCATGTATTCTATGTTCTTGTTACATTTGCATGGTGTTGATCATGGATTTAGTGATGTCACCATGTGAAGGTTGAAGGTGTTGTCATGGAGCATGTCTTCATCTTGGTATCGTTGATTATGCATTGTTATGCATGTCAGTGTTCACATGTTATGAAATTCATGTGACGTGTTTTTTGTTGTCATGCATGAGGTCATGGTTTATGTAGTTGATATGGTCATGCATTGATGACTAGAGTCTAGATAGAATGGCATGTATATTGTTTTTCACTCATGTGTTATATCTCTAGATGTAGTTTTTATGAATATATAGTCTTAGTTAAAGTTAGGCATGAATAGTAGGTCAAAAATTCCTTATGAAGTCATTGTATGAAAATTTATGTCATTATGGTGCTATTGGTTGTTATGATGCTAATGTGTTGGCTGAGAAAGAATAGGAGATGCAAATCATTAAAGTGGAGTTGCAACATTGGACCTCGAGGCAAGAGCAGATCATCATACATGTATTGTATGATTGACATGCATGTATCTAAGTTAAGGATTGTCATATGCAATAGGTTTATATACATTAGGTTTATGTACATGTTTTCGATGTTATGGTTACATACATGATAGATGATAGTTGATTAGTATAGTCACATGCACATGTGTCATGAATTATGGTAACCTGTGCTTGTATGCATTGCTATTTATGTTTTATGTTAGATAACTTGATGATAATGTTATATTTATCATGCTAAATTAGATTGGACTATGTAGATCAATATGACTATTATATTCAGGTATGAGCTGACATATTTGTGATGACTTTACACGTGGTTTTTATGCATGAACGATAAATTCTATGAGTTTATGATGTGAACATGTTATTTAGTTAGTGTTATGGATATCATGATCTTATTTATGTTTGAGTTGACATGTTTTAAAGTTATATCTTTCTAACTAGGTTTATTGTAGACAAGATAGCCTCCCCTCATCTAGTTGATTTATTTAACATGGTATGTTTGCAAGTTGGTTGAATGTTTGATGAGTTGCATAATATGAGTATGTGTTCCAATGATGTTGTTTTTAGATGGTTTTACTAAAACATATTTGTTCAGAGAGTTGATGTGTACTTGAGTATAGTAGGTGATAGCTGTAGCATTACGTCTAATGACTATGATTTGAATATGGATTATGACATGATTGTTTGTAAAGGTTGAATTCAAATTGATAGATATGATTGTGTGATTGACATGTGTAAACAATTGCAAGAAACATGTTTTATTACTATGAAAAGGTAATAGATGATATGTTTATATAACTAATATTTGGGTGATGTGACAGTACATAATATGCATCGATTGCAACAAGGTAAAAAGGGTAAAAGAAATGAATTGGACAAAAATTCCTTTGTCTATGTTTGGAAACCCTAATTCGAAACGAATGATTGCCTTGCATACAAGAAGTATTCTTAACCATGATTTTGCCTCACATTATGTGGATATGTCTTATAGTCATGAACATGTACTTGATAGGTATATTAGCTAGCCTCTAGTTGTAGGTGGATCTGTCAAGGGAATTGGAGTCCCATGAGAGATGGCGTGGATGTGTTCAGTTGCAAGAAACATGTTTGGAACAACAAGGTAAGCTAACTAATATGTCATTATGTTTAGTTATGCATTGACAGCTATGTGTTTACAGAAATATTATGCAGGGGATTGCATGGAAAGGAAATTACCATAAAATTTTGAAGAAGGCTCAGGTTGAGCTTTCCTTGGGAACCATGGGGATTCCGTCATGGTGTTTTTTGTTAGTCTTGTGATTTTGGTCTTTTGTGATTGTTGCACTTGAATTGAGATTTTGATTGTGTTTGGTGCATAACTATGCTACTTTGTTTGTGGTTTCGTATTATTGTTGGTTTTCCATGGTTTTCTTCTTGTTTTCTTCTCAATCTTTCCTTTATTGTTTTGAGTGTCTTAGGAAATAGTTGGGGAAGGAGGAAGTTTAATGGAGATTGGGGAGAGTTGTGTGGTACCCAAAAGGTAATGTAAGGTACCTAGTGGTTGTTGTAGAGTTTTGGGTTCTACTCCGTGTTCTGGTGACTTTGTTTTGATGACAATATTCTGAATGTTCAGATTGGTTGATTGTGATTTGCTTCAGTGATGATGGGCCTTCAGTGATTTAGTTGTGGGTGATTTAGAGATTGATGATTAAGTTTAAATTATTGGTTAATGAAAATGTATTTGATGGTTGTATTGTAGTGGTGATTGATTTTGAGCTTCAATGTTGTTGTGGGTCCAGTATGAAAATTGGATGAAACGTGGTCTTCAGGTTATGGTGTTGTGCTCCAGGAGTATCCAGTATGAAAATTTATGGAACATAGTCTTTGGAGGAAGAGAGAATTTCATAGCCTTCTATAGGTTAGCGCCTACATACTGGTAAACATAATGACCAGTACAAGAGTCAGGGGTTTGGAGCTCCCCTCCAGTAACAGTTGGAAAATCAGTGAATGTTGGAGCCTTCAATAGGCTAGTGCGTACGTACTAGTAAATGGATTGGCTAGTACAATAGCTTGGGGGTTGTAGCTCCCTTCTAGTAGAAGCTAAAGAACGAGAGAATGTTGTAGCCTTCTACCATGGGTTCCAGCATACTAGTATGATTATGCGCCAGTACAAGATTGTAAACAGGTTTTTCTTATATTAAAATAAGACAGTAGCAGGTGGTTTTTGTCCCGCATTTGGTTTCCACCTTCAATCTTGGTGTTCATGTGTGTTTCTTATTTGTGATGGTTTGTTCTGATATTACTGCACATGGTTACTGTTTATATGGTTAACGAAGTGTTGATGTATTGATTAAAGATCAACATATGATGAATCAACTAACTCATAAGTTTGTTGGATATACGTTGGTTGCCTTAAATACAGTTGTGTGTACATGTGAGTTACCTTCATTGAAGTAGCATATATAAATTGGAGTATGACCATCACAAAGAAAAAGAGAGCAGAAACCCCTTTACTCATAAAACCCCTCTAGTCTCCAATAATTTCACATGAATACAATTGTCATAGAAAATCTCTCAGATACATTTTAATCTCTAACAATTTTTCATACATACAAGTGTCATAGAAAATGTCTCCAATTCCCTCTAGTCTCCAAAATTTTTCATGAATCCAATAGTCATGGAGAATTTTCCAATATTAGTTTTAGGGGAAATACCCATTTCAATCTCTTCGATTATATCTCTAATTCCACCAAAGTTACCATGGATTCTGTTGAATGTGATGGATTCTCTAACTTTACTATTCTGTGTTGTATGCTTTGAAACCAAATTTATTAACTCCAACTCGAGTTTTAGTTGAGGAGAAAATGGTCGACTAATTAGAATGACCAAGACAATCCCTTTCTATAATATGATATGTTTAGAATTCATATAAATATAGAAACAATGTTAAGCTATCAATTCAAGAAGCCAATAGAATCCCATTGGTAAGGAATTGTAACATCTCAAATGTGCAAAAAAAAAATTGGGTTCCCTTAACACCATATCTTCAAATTTATAAATTCACTAAAAAAAATAAAACTCAAACTTAATCATAAGAAACAGAACGATATTTCAATTTGTGGAAATGCACAATTAAAAAGGCGTGACCCAAGTTCATGTGGTGTCTTCTCAAGGGAGTCGACCTACCTTCATGGACTTCATGTGGTTTCCTTCTCAGGGGAGTCAGCCTACTTTCATGGACACTTGATATAAATACTAAAACCTAGTATATAGTGAAAGACATATTTCATAGGACTCGATCATCATCAAGTTGGACATTCATTGATATATTTTGTACTACCCACTTGACCATCTTCTTGAATATTCTTTCTACAACAAAATTACTAACTATGAAAAGTGGTCACTTCTTCCAGAGTTTATGTACAACATATTTGTTACACCTATCCTGTGGAAAGGAAAATTGTATCTATTAAATATTACTATGTGGCTATCTACAGGCAATGATGATACTACCACTCTCATTCCCATGGACTTCGACGTGGGAGGAGAAGAGAACACAATGTTTTCTCAGCATTTAATGAAATTTCCTACATATGTTGTGCCTTCCTCTCGTAACTTCCGTAAATTCCTTGCCACGAGTGTGTTAAGGACATGTATGATATCCTCCAAATCTGGAACACTTTATACCATATCTTGGAGGTCAGATACAGAGGATGCCAATGTTGATTATGGCGAATATCCCATTGGGTTATTTACGCTATGGATGATTTAGCAAGTGGATGGAAGCTAGTTCAGAGCCGAAAAACTAAGCACACTCAACAAGTTGATCCCTTCAAACTCCCTAAGCTTCCTAAAGGTAAATATGTATGGACTAGAACTAAATGTTGGTAAATAAATGAGCACGATATACTCCTAGTTGTTCTACATTATGTGTATATATGAAAGGGTCTCTGGGCGAGGTATGCATGGTGGACATTCAACAAAGATGATGGTGTTAAATATTATTGTTACGAGGAGTTAAATCAGCGAGCTTTAGAAAGTTCTTCCAATATTTCACTCTTGAAAATTGAAATGTGAAAATTTTGAAATTGATTTATTTAATGATAATTTTTTTAATTGAATTTTTTAATCAGTTAATAGTTCCACAACTTTTCTATATGTATTTGCTATCGCCATGAGTTAAGGGGAAAACAAATATTTTGAAATTACAGGAAGTGAAGAAGAATAGATACATATCAAAATGATAAAGAAATTAAAGGTTAATCTTTTTTAGCTTTTTTTATTAGACAATTCCCAAACAATGAAGGAGAAGGTTAAGTACTAAATTGTCAAACCAATGCTTTAATTATCATTTTCTCTTTGGCCAATGAAAGTTGTTTAAGTACATTGAGTAGAAAATTGTTGTACATCCTAACAGACTAAATTGATTTAGAAAATAATATATGTAATGCCAATTGCCACTTACAACAAGATAGAGTGCATGCTAGGTAATGTACCAAGAGTTGAACGATTTATCTTGCTAATGAGTCCCCTCATATCCTGTAAAATAAAATATGAAACAAAGACAAAGAATTTCTTTTTAATTTTTACTCCATTTCATTGCCAACATAAAATGCTATATATATATATATATATAGATACACTCTACAACGTCAATGTGGTCAACCATGTTAATCTTCATATGAGCTAAACAAATATGTCATGTTAACGGTGGATAACATAGTTAATGGAATGAGAAAAAGGAAACCAAAGATTTGCACAAAGATGTCATGTATCCTATTATCCAATAACTGTGGAGAACATAGTTAATTCAATGTGAAAAAGGAAACCAAAGATTTTCACTTAGGAAGTTCAGCTGATAAAAGACATACAAGCATGCTCCATGCCACATAATCATTTATAACATCAGTCCCTATATCAAGAAAATATCAAGCCCTCTAATATTTGATTTGATGCCATAAGCGATATTTGATTTGATGCCATAAGGGATATCTACAAGAAGTTTGGGACACATGTAGTTTGGACTTCCAACAACCCACATGTTTGAATTAAATAACATCAATTCACATTTTTGTGATATTACTTTTGACACATACTATGAGGGATATTTGCAAGAAGTTCGAAACACATGTACTTTGGAGTGAAAGTAATCACCTCTTCTAGAGGCAGTGACCCATTAGCTTCCTTAATTAATTCAGCCCTGTGATTACCATAAAATTTGGTCAATCAGCCTCAATTCTTTTTCTCTTAAAAGCACACTTTTCACAAATTTTGCATTATATTATTTACTTATTACAATATTTCACTATGGATCCCCATCATGACCATTTTAACAAAAACATATTATAGCATGGGAAAAGACCTGTGACACAAATGGTACAATAAACAAAGAACGAAGAATTTTTACCCCTAGTTTTGGATCCATTGCGACACGAGTTATTCAAGTTTTATACATCTTAAATATCGATAATATAATTTAAATAGTGTAAAATACTATAGTTTTATCATTGTACCATAGTTTCTAGCAGATGAACTTTGGCGTTTAAGACATGCCATATAAGTGATACAATTTTATTATGCAGTATATTTTTCAAAATAGCTTTTTTAGAATTTACATTTAAAATACAAATTATGTGAAAATATTTTTTTGTTGGGTATATAAATTAAAAATCTCTAAAATTGTTATTTCTTATTTTCACTTTTCAAATTACACATTTAGAATTTCATTTCATAGTCTATTTTTCAAAATTTACATTAAAAAAATATATGGATAGTTTAGATTCCCTTGATGGTCACATCGTTTCTTATACAAGAATATTGATGATCAACTTTCTATGCAATGAAAAATCTAATATTCTTACTCCTATCATATTTAACAATTTATTTTTTCACATTTTCTTATATATATATATATATATATATAATGTGCAAGGATTGAGCTGCAACAACAACATTTTTTTAAATGAATTGTTAATTTTGCATTCAATACATTTATATACAATCAAAATTTAACCATAATAAAAAGTTAATCATTTCCTCCTTGTGTTCCCTTTCCCTATGTAGGGATATGCTAATATATATTGATTTGTATAATAATATAATAAAAATACAAGCATTTTAACAAATCATATAAAATTAATGTTTTTGGGCAAAACTAGACTTTGACGAAGGGTCGCACCCATTCATTTGTGTGATGAACTTGATAGTTGGGGCCTAGGTGTAGCTTGAAAATAATAATTTTTATTTTCATTTCCATCATTTTCCTTGGGTGACTTGGAATACCTTTCTGGCATGCAAGAATACATACTAATGCTACAGAAAAATTAGTACCCCTTCTTAGCAAGGGAGGTATTCTCTGTAAGGGACCTTTCTTTGCTGAAATTTCTCCTTCCTTAAGAAAAAGTTCATCAAATTTTCAAGTTGATTCCTGTGTATAAAATAACTCCATTTTAGATTTGGTAATGTAATTATCTCATATGTACGTAAGCATCTAAGGTTTCTGGCCAAAGTCCTTAATGGCTCCTTAGGAAAATGTATCAATCTCCTTTGGTCATAACCTAGCCAAATCCTCTTGGAATTTGAGTTCTTTTAGATTGTTAGGAGAGAATTTTCTTTTGGACCATTCACCTTTTTAGTCAAAGTCTTTTATGACCTACCCAACTCCTTTTGTCTTCAAATGTGGATTACATCTATCTCCTTCAGTCGACATAGTCAAGTCCTTTTGGCTTCTAAGGAGAAGATTCGTCAAATCCTATAATTTCCCTCAGACATTCACTTATGGTTGACCTATTCAAGTCCTCCTAATTTCCTACTATTAATAGTTGATGCTATTTTTTCTATCAATAGTCTCCTTACCTTAGTGGAAATAAATTTTGATCCATATGAACTTGGTGAGCATCTCAAGCCCAAGATGTATCCATTAATTGGTTTCATGTTTCATTAATGAGACACATCATGTGTGCCCATTCACGATACTTGAGGTTATGGACGCTCCTCTTCATCTACTATCTCCTAAATGTTGAACTTAGCACCTATACATGAGACTTTGATATGGAATGGTGGGATCCCCTTATAGATGTAATAGGATTGATTAGCAACCTAGAGTTAATAATAGTATATGTATAATTATAACGCAATGTAAGTCTTAACCATGCACAATTAACTATTGCAAAAATATTTTTAATAATATAAGAAAGATCTAATGGCTTACATATTTTGTTAATGAATCTACTTCATTCCTTAAAGTGTTCACCTTTTCTAGTATCACATTTTCTTAAACCTTATCTCTCATAAAGTAGTACTAAACATTAAGTTTTTTTCCTTAAAATGATGAGCTGGTTTGTTCTCTAAAAGGGTTGCACTCTAACTATCACAATATTTTGTATAAGTCGAATACTTGAACAAAATCTCTATAATGTTATTTCTTCCTTCCTTGCATGAATGGTTCTCATGTATTAAACTTGTCATAACTCTAAAAACTAAACGCTAGGAAGAGTTCTAATCCTTCCACCCATGAGTTTCGAATTGAATTTTCCTCCTCCTCTGATTCTAGTTCTCATTTGGTCCCATAGGAAAACATCACCATCATCATATCTTTCATACTCGCAAAATGATTCCCTATGAAAAGTCACATAGAACGATGCCCTTGAGTCAAACAACTTTTATCTACATGTTTACTTGAAGATTCCAATTACACATTTACTCCATCGCTTGAGGAGGTTTTCACTTCTATAGGAATATCATCAAATCCCTTCCCTTTCATAGAAAGTTTGTATCTAAAATATTTCTTGAAATTCCCTTCTTTTCCACATTTACAACATACCTTTAAGAATATTCTTGGATCTAATGATATTTTTATCATGTGTATATTTGATGACACAACATATACAGAATCTGGGATACATTCACTAGTTAAATTTTGAGGTTCAGAATGAGCTTCCAGAGGAAAATAATAAAATAAATGTTTTGAATTTTTAAAGAATAAAACATAAACTACTTTGTTCTTATATTTCTGAATTATCTCCTTATGGGATTACTCAAATATCAAGTCTATAGACTAGTTGGATCCAAAATCTAATTCCACACCCAATGAGTACCGACTCTGCATACTTCTTTGAAGACCCACATAAATAAATAAATAAATCATTACAAAAAATCTTTAACACATTTTTTTAATGTATCTTCAATAATTTCCGATGTGGGTCTCTTGATAAGTATGCAAAGTGGATACTCATTGGATATGAAATTAAATTTTATATCCTATGGGTGTCTACACTTGACATTTGAGTAAGCCTATAAGGAGATAAATCTGAAAATACAATTAAAAAATTAGTTTTTTTTCTCTTCCCTGCAAAATATTTACCCCTAGGGATGACGTCATCATCTTGAATCATATTGGTTCTCTTAAAGTTAATTGTATTAGTGAATTCCTTTTAGGCACATTTTTTACCTCAACATACCCCTAATATTGGATGAATATGGGGTGCATGTGGACCCAACCAAGATCCAAGTCATTAAGGATTGGCTAGGCCTAAGGAATCTAACAAATGTTTGTAGCTTCTTGGGCCTATGTTGAATGTTTATTGGGGATATCTTGTATAACTTAACCCTTAACTCAAGTGACCAAGGGTGGAGTAAAATAAATATTTTTGTAGTGTGAGTTACAATAGAAATCATTAAGGAATTTAACGCATTTCCTTTACTCTAAATTACTTAGGTTGTTGTTATAGACATATTTGGGCACTACAACCCCAATCTTATATGTCAATAAATCAAGGGCTCTTCATCCCCTAAAAGTGTTGTTTCAAACCGTAAAGGATCATGGTCAACTGATTGCGTCATTCCCCAAAAGTTCAACATGAAAAACCACTCAGAACTGTCCAAAACTGGACCATACTGATTGCTCCACTGTCAGGGTGTGATGCATACTGACCCCTACACTAGCCAAGTGTGATGCATACTGAAGAGGCCTTCTATGGGGTGTGATGAACGAGAATGGACAAATGTCTGAGATAGTTTTCTAAGTGGATGCTCAGGGAATCTTCTAGAAACATCTCCCATGACACTTGCCTCTCTGAATTCACCCAGGGATGAGTAAGAGATCCAAGAAATCTCCAAGTGGAACCTAGAACTATGAGTGGAATGAAACTAATCAAAAACCCAGAGATGACTCACACCCTTGTAGACATCTATAAATGGATCCCTCATCTAAGAGATCTAGAGGCTGGAATTTTGTAATTTGTAAGGAAGTGTTGATAGTTTGTCCTTGAGAAGGAGCATGGTATTGTTGGGTGATATTGCTTTTCATAAGGTGAAGAGGGCTTTGATGCTGGGAGGATAATGCTGGATTAGACAGTTGGGCTGTAATTCTTCCTTCTATTTTAATAAAGTTCATTGGGTTTTCCTCCATACAATCGTGTACCTGTGAAACTTGTTATTTGTGAATGCCATTGTATGTTCAATGTATTTCTGATTTTACATTGTTTATGATATAATAGATTGAGATGCTTTGATGGTGTTTTGTTACTTTGTTTCTACAGGTATTCTCTAAGCGGGACAAGTAGGAGACAAGTAGCAAGCTCTATCAAGGGGGAGACAAATCAAGCAAGGAGTCAAGTGGAAGATCAAAGTTGGTCCCTTTGTTTCTCTCTTATCTATCATACATAGAGGAAATCTCAAATTTCTTTGATTGTTTGTTTCTAATATACTTGCCAATCGTAGTGGGACTAGCAGATCGAAAAGACACTAGTTTTCCTGGAAACAAAATGGTGACTCTGTTGGGAATCAAATAGATTGTTTTTTTGTTACTTTTGTTCCTTTTATGAACTATAGATGGAGCTTGAAGTTAGCCAGATAACCTTTGAACTGGTCTTGCTCTGTAATTGCAAAGTAGATGAATGTTGCTTCAGTCAATCTCTAGTTTAGTTTATGATTTGAACATCTGACTTACAAGCATTCTAGATGCCCTGTTGGTAGCTCAATAACCTCCTAAGATCATACCCTTGTGCTCTTCTCTTTATTTTCCATAATAGCTCAACTTAACTCACTGAAATTAGCTACAAATTTGAGCCAAAACCCACCTCAGTTGCTCTCCCTGGCCCATCGCACTATTTGTCACTGGAAGCTAGTATGCATCATACTTCCTGAGTGTAGCAGGTGAGATGCATCACTGTTTCTGTGAAGCATAGGTGTGATTATTGAGTAATCCTATTTCCCTCCTTGAAATTTCGGGTTTTCATCCTTGTTTTCAGCTCTGTTTAATTGTTTTGCTACTTATTAACAGTACCTCATTACCAAAGCCTCCTTGCTTTACATAGTTTCGCCTCCATTGTTTAGGATTAGTAAATGATTTTATGTATTTGTCCATCATTTACAATCCTTCGTCAAAAAGTTGCGTAAATCAAACTGTCATTTTGGTGCAAAGAGTGTCGTAACTGTCATTTTGTGTCAAAAAAGAGAAGTGTCGTAAAGTCTTCCTTCTCTAGATAGTCGATTGAACTTTTTGTCATGTTTTTGATTTGAATTGTTAATATTTGAAGTTCCCAAAGAATTTCTATTTGAAATTGAAAAATGTCGTTTAGTCTTCCTTTCATTTTGAAAAGAAATTGTCGAAATGTCGCTTTGAAGAAAATATTTCAGATCTATACTCAGTTTTCCTTTTTGGCATTCTTCACATTAAAGGGAACAAAAAACAAATACATGCATTTGCATTTACATTTAGACTGTGTGAAAAATGATTTAGGAAAAGTGAATTTAGTGTGTGCTCTTTTCTCTCTATTGAAAGAATCGTAATCTTCTTTCCTTAGTAGCTAGGATTTTCATTGCTAAAAATAAACAACAATTGTTTATCATTCTAGATTGAATATTTAGGAATTTTACATCTACATCACGCAATGAACCTTGAAAGGCAAAATTATAAGCAAGATCAACTCTAAAATAAATTTCAATGAACTTAACAAAGCTTTGGAACCTAATGCAACACATCTAGAAGTCTAGGCTAGAGCCGTGTTCAAGCGTCGTAAAATCTAGTAACTATCGTTTTCATTGAAGGTTGGGTGATTCCTCCTATTTGATATGATAAGTGATAGCAAGGACATGTGCTCCCCATACCGTCGAGTATATATTTGGAGACCAGAATAGGCTTATATCATTTATCCATAAGAAGTTGTGTCTACTGCCCTATTGATTGCAATGCACTGAACACAGCATTCGGAAATATTGATTGTCGTACATAAGTCCTTGGTAATTTATCTCTAATTTATCACCAAGGTGTACATTGCAGTTTTGTGATTGGTTTGGTAATCCCTTTGTTTAGATTTCTAGAGTAGTCACTTTCGTTCCTTTTTGACTCCTTAAAAGAAAAGTTCCATCTGAGCACTTGTCACTTCAAGCTCATTAAAAATTGAAGGGGAATAGAGTCATCTTTAGCTTTTTCTCGAGTCTTAAAAATTGAAAAAGCAAAGTTGTGTTAAAGCATCATTAAAATTTATTAAATTCAGAATAACATCCCTGTTCCTTCATTGATCTTAGGTTGAGATAATAGAGCTTGCCAATCAAGGAATCCCTTTTGAGGGGAATCCTAATCCTTTCTCCTCCTGGGGAGATATTGGTGCTCCGTATATGGCCACATTGTCCCTTTCAAGAATCACAATTGGCCTGCCGGTATGGCTATTCTCAACCTTTGTCATTCAAAATACTGTAATTCCTCAGGAATCGACTTTGCAACCATTTAATACTAGAGTTGACCCTTCACCTTCTTCTTAATTTGTTTCTCCCTCCCCTTCTTTCTCTTCACTTGGTGAAAATAGTGATGTTAGTAACCAAGTGACTAAGAAGAAGAAGAAAGGGAAGGAGAATAAGAAGAAGTCAGTTAAGCAAGTGGGAAACCATGAATCATCTGGTGAAAATATGCACACTAAATCTCCCAAATATCCTTGTATAATTTGTAGAGGAGACCATTTTCATCGAGATTGTCCATCCATTCCTCGGATCTTGAGAGAATGGTCCCCCTATTCGCACCAGCTAGTGTCATCAACCTCTGGTTATCATGTTGACAACACACCATCAACTAGTAATAGTGAAGTTCACAAATAGAAAGTAAAGGTCAAAACCCCATGTAGATTATGTGAAGAGTACCATATCCTTCCCAGTTTTCCTTTTTTGGATGAGGCAAAAAGAGTTTTGTGTAACCGTCTTGCTTCACCCCAGTGACTTCCATCTGGATACAGGAAAATCTCTCCAAGTCCTTTACTAGTTGAAAATCCTACTAACATAACTCAAATGTTGGTCAAAACGCCTACCATTGAAAGTGAATCTTCTAAGTCCATACTGGACCAAAGTCAACAGGTCTAAATGGTAGTCGACCCAGTTTTACCTTCAGAGGGTCCACCTTCAGATGATACCATTCCTAAAGAGAGTGAGAATGATACCATTCAAATTCTTTTTGTTACTTTAGAGTCCAATGAACTTCTGGGCAATCCGGTTGTTCCTTCGCAATAGGAAGAGAATCCCTCAGTTCCTGCTACTTAGGGGGTTCATTCAACCATTTATTCGATACCCCCTCCAAGCAATCGAATTTCTTCCTTCGATTAGAATTGACTAGCAAGATCCCATCTTCCTTTTAATGTACCATTCCGGATCATAGTACAAGCTTACAAAATGATCATGTCTAGCACTACCATAGATGAAGGGGCTTTAGTGAGTATCCTTTCCTCAATTGCTTGGAAAGCACTTGGTTCACCATCACTTATGCTTGTTACATAGAATTTGTCAGGCTTTAGCAAAGGAACCAATTGACCATTAGGGATCCTTCCTAAGTTACCCATAACTTTGAGAAGGAAAATCGTTCATTTGAACATAATGGTACTCCAAGGACCATTAGATTACAATCTACTCCTTGGCCGTGACTATGTTTATAGCATGGAAGCTATAGTTTCCACACACTTTTGAGTGATTTGTTTCCTGCATGAAGGCAAAATTGTCCAACTTATTGACCAACTTTCATTTCCCAGTTCAAACATAGTGCCAAGTCAAACATCATCTCTAAATGGTCTCTTTGCATCAAGAGTGTCTCTTCAAACTTCATTCTATCCACCTTATTGCAGTGAGTAGTTTGGTGAATGTAACAAAGCTTAGGGGGGCATGCACCCTTGTTCATTTGGCATATGAACTCAGCTGAAAAGATAGGTTTCCCTATAGGTTATGTGATTAGAAGTGCCATCCCACACCATTCACTTTTGTGCACTATGTGGATGAAGTTGTTAGGCCCCTATACTACTAGTGTAACCCCTTATTTTTATTATTACAACCCACTTATTATATTGATGTGCCCACGTAGTGCCCATATTGTTACTATTTTGCCCCATAGAAGCCCACTATTGTTATTATTGTGCCCTTGTTATGTCAGCTCTGATTATGTTATGACCCCTTAGACTCCTATATATAGAAAGGAGGTATTTTCATTTGTATCATCCAAGAATTGTTCATTTATGTAATGTAAAGGAGGTTGCCCCCTCAAAGACGCTGAATTCTAAGGCATTGATCTATCTCTTCTATCTTTTCTTCAGCTGGTTACATAACATTTCGTATGAGAGCTTTCAATTCTAGGGTTTCACTGCTCCAAATAGGGCATCGTGGAATTTTCACTATAAATTTGTTTCTGCAATGTTTCAAAAGATAAAAAAAAAACCCATTTGAGAAGAAATCACACGGAATCTCAGGTTCAAATTTCAGATATTTTCACGCTATATTTGTGGAGATATGATCTGAGGAAGTTGGTATTTTTGCAGACTCATGAATTACATTCAAAACAGGTGACCTAGGGAAAATCATCATAAGTTTCTCTCTGAGCATCGGATTGAAATTTTGTAAGAATTTACAGAAAGAGGATAGACTGTATTTTCTTTTATATATGTTTTAGTTCCAAAGGTTGAAACAGTGACACATGGCACTTTATACAATTTCACTCTTCTAGAAAGATCTATAATCAGGTCATCTTGGGAGATTGTGTATAACTCTTTCTTGGAGAATCCAATTTGGATTAGATTAGTGGTATTAGAAAGAGGACATAGAGGGCTACCACAGATCACAATTTTAGAACGTAAAGATCTGAAAGTACGGAGTTACAGTTGTTTCAATATTGAGCTCCTAAAATCAAGGAAAAGCAAGATGAGGAAGTTTGATGGCAAGGATCTGATAAATTGGATACTTTAGATGGACCAATATTTTGATCTACATTGTGTACCACTGTTACAAAAGGTATGTATTGCATCTTCATATTTAGAACCAGATCAACTTTTATGGTATGAAGGGCTTTGTTCTCGTAAACAACTTGTTACGTGGTCAATTTTCATGGAGGAAATGGTAGAACATTATGACGATACAAAGAGCAACACCTTCTTTAGAGCAACACCACAACAATTGGAAAGAGTAAAAGGGCTTTGTGACATAGTGGAAAGAAAAATTATGGAAACCAGAAAGCATACCCCTCACTACTATAAATATGGAAGTGTTGTTTCTCCTAGCCTTCCACAACCTACAAGGGTTACACCACAACAATTGGAAGAAAAAAGAGAAAAAGGGCTTTGTTACAATTGTGACAGCAAATGCACTAAAGGTCATAAGTGTGCTGAGAAGAAATTATTTTACATAGAATATGAAGAGGAGGAAGAAAAGGATCAAGAAACATCAAAAGAAGAGGATATACGCCAGGACCCCACCCCAGAGAAAGAAGAAATGAATCAGACCATATCTTGTAAAGCATTGGCAAGAATTACCACTCCTCAAACTCTCAAGATAGAAGGACATATCAAGAAGAAAAAGGTGCAAGAAGTGAAAGATAACATCGAGAAAGAAGAAATGAATCCAACCATATCTTGTAATTCATTGGTCGAGATTACCACTCCTCAAACTATCAAGATAGAAGGACATATCAAGAAGAAAAATGTTCAAGAGTGAAAGATCACATCGAGCATCAAGAAATGAATCTAACCATATCTTGTAAAGGATTGGAAGAAATTACCACTCCCCAAACTCTAGAGATAGAAGGACATATAAAGAAGAAAAAGGTTCAAGCAGTGAAAGAT
>APFE031083923.1:20356-42607 GCA_000404065.3 Pinus taeda
ACTACATGCACTTAAAAAATGGCGACCTTACCGAATGGGAAGACTCTTCAAGGATGAGGATGTGGAAGCATTGTTTTGTGCTATTTCTATTATCCAACTAGATTATATAAACGAAGCAAGGGATAAATGGAAGAAGGATGAAGAAGTATGGCCACTTATTCAAAAGTTGTAAAAGATCCCAATTCAAACAATATTGCCAAAAATTGAAGAGGAAGGAAAAAATCATATTGGAACATGGAGCAGTTACAAAAACAAGAACCCGACAGCTACAAAATTGATCAATTTCAGAGTATCTCATCAAGTGGAAGAACTTACCCACTGAATATTCCACATCAGAGGACAAGAATTTTATACAGAAGCATCAAGAACTACTCAAGCGTTGAGGACAATGCTTTTTGAAGGAGAGGGGCATGTTAGGCCCCTATACTACTAGTGTAACCCCTTATTGTTATTATTACAACCCACTTATTATGTTGATGTACCCACGTAGTTCCCATATTGTTACTATTGTGCCCCATAGAAGCCCACTATTGTTATTATTGTGCCCTTACATTATTATTGTTATGTTGGCTCTGATTATGTTATGACCCCTTGGACTCCTATATATAGAAAGGAGGTCTTTTCATTTGTATCATCCAAGAATTGTTCATTTATGTAATGTAAAGGAGGTTTCCCCCTCAAAGAGGCTGAATTTTAAGGCATTGACCTATCTTTTCTATCTTTTCTTGATCTGGTTTCATAACAGAAGCCAAGGAAGTGTTTTTTCTAACCGCTGATGAAACGATCCTACCATATGAATTTCCCTATAAGTTAGGTGATTGGTCTAACACACCACTCACCTTTGTCTAATTGGCGGACAAAGCTAAGGAAGTGTTTTTGTCTAACTGCTGAGAAAAAAAATCCTACTTAATGACAATGATTCCCATATGGTTCCTGGAGACTCTCCTTTTCTCGATGCCTAGGAGCATGAAAACCTTTTTATGCAAGAGAAAAAATGACCAATTTCATCTTTTATCTTTTTACATTTCAACTTCTTAGGTTAGGTGATTGGTCTGATCAACCATTCACTTTTTTTTTGCACTTTGGATGAAGCAAGGGAAGTGTTTGAACCATTTTTTGGATGAAATCATCCTACCTAATCTCAATCGTATCTTAGCTTTCTAGATTTTTTAGCTTTTCAGTGTGGTTCTTCCTAACTTACATAAAAGGGAACAATGAGCAATGTTTCCACAAGGTCCAAGCTCGTTAAAAAATAAAACCGTTGCTGAGCATATGTTACCACAAGGTTCAAGCTCATTAAAAAATAAACCCGCCTGCAGTGAACAACCTTTGTAATTTCCATGCTATCAACCTTTTGAGACTTGGTTCTGTTCCACCATCACCTCCATCCTTTTGGCCAATCAAATGCTTCCAATTGATTATTTACCCTTTTGAGGAACAACTTCGATGAGTGGTCTTGTTAGCCACCCTCTTCACATCACCATGTTTTGAGAAGTTCCAAGACTATCTGGAACTAGTTGCTACCCTAAACGTCACTTGTTCCTCAAAAAAAGAGTCTCCTTTAAACTCTTTTACAGACTCTTTAAATATGAAAAGATTGTCGAGCTATTGGCCTTTCCAGCTTGCTAAATTGATTGGAAGTTCCATCCCTCCTGTATATTTTAAACTTTTCAGACCGGAGGGATTATCTCATAAAAAGTTCAAGCGCTTGTCTTTTCGGCTTGCTAAAGTTATCAAAAACTCATCCCTTTCATATTATTTTATTCTTTTTCGGACTTAAGGGATTATGTTATGAAAAATAACTGTTGGAGTTACCTTTTCATCCCTTTTCAAACTCTCTAAACATGAAAAGGACTGAGTTATCCGTGTCATTAAACTCGTTAAAACAATAGTGACAAACTTGTCCACCTAGACAAGAATGAGTTTCACGGTCGCTAGGCTTCCTAAAACATAGTGACAGGTTTGCTCGAAGGGAAAATTATAGAATGAACATATGTTATCCTCTTCAGGCTTGACAAAAATAAAGAGGTATTGATCAGCAATAACTGGGGAAAAAGGGAAGAAAACTTGAAGAATTTTATTGGTAGCAGCTCGCTCTTGAACATGACACTTTCACTCTGTCACCATGATTGAGTCAGGTTGGGTTATTCTATTCACCGGTCATATCACCATTGGTCCTCCGTACCATCCATATTTTTGGGTCAACACTACCAATCCATCTCATTGTCACTGATATGTTCAAGAGAAGTCATTCAGAGAATTCACCATCCAGTTAATGCCTCATCCACTGCAATACCTTCACCCTCCATTTTTCATGACCGTCATTCCTAAACCTTGTATCATGAGATCATTTTCACCTCTAGAAAATCATTTTCTTTTTTTTTCGTGTCATAGATGTGGGATACATTAAGGCCCTCCTATGATGGGTGACTTCTTGTCGACATCAACTCATTATCTAAGAATTTTACTTAGAAACAACCCTTTTAGTACTTTGAATCTTGCATGCCTCAATGGCAAGTTTCTCACTTCCGATGATAGGTTTACATCAATGGCCTTCGACCAAAAGAATTTGCGTAGTGTTCGACATTGGATCATATATTCATACCATGTGAATTGTACGGTGGTACCTTGAGGGTCATTATCATTATCGGTGATTCCTCTTGCACCTCTTAACAGCTTACATTATCGGCTGGTAATCAGGTGATGTCTTTCCATGTTCGACTTCATAACATCTCTTCACATGGATCGACTTGTACATCGAGTGAAGAATGAACGAGTTTGAAGACCCCAGATCCAGTTTCATCCATCCGAGCTTTGATATATTTAGGAAGGTAAAGACATCAAATGTACACAGAAGCTGCACAGATGGTCATCTAAGCCAGGGATGATGATTCTCCAGTCTGTAACTGCAGAAGATTATCTATCCTATGTACATGAAATGAATTTATAAAGCTGAGCATGGGAATACCCACCTCAGCTAGACCATGAAAATAATATAATGATGAAGTATTATATTGTATCTTATATAAGTCACCTTCCAGTTCAAATACCTCAGATCCTCGTGATAAAGCATTTCACTCGACATCAAAAGATTTACTACCTCATGGTTTAGGGGGCAACTGTTATAGACATATTTGGGCACTGTAATCCCAATCTTATATGTTAATAAACCAAGGGCTCTTTAACCCATAAAAGTTTTGTTTCATACCCTAAAGGTTTATGGTCAACTGGTTACATCATTCCCCAAAAGTTCCACAACTGGACCATACTAACTGCTTCATTGTTAGGGTGTGATGCATACTGTCTCCTACACTAGCCAGGTGTGATGCATACTGAAGAGGCCTTCTGTGGGGTATAATGAGCGAGAATGGACAAATGTCACAGATAGTTTGCTAAGTGGATGCTCATGGAATCTTCTAGAAACTTCTCCCATGACACTTGCCTCTCTGAATTCGCGCAGGGATGAGTAAGAGATCCAAGAGATCTCCAAGTGGAACCTAGAACTATGAGTGGAATGGCACTAATCAAAAACCCAGAGATGACTCACACCCTTGCAAACATCTATAAATGGATCCCTCATCTGATATATCTAGAGGCTGGAATTTTGTAATTTGCAAGGAAGTGTTGATAGTTTGTCTTTGAGAAGGAGCATTGTATTTTTGGGTGATCTTTCTTTTCATAACATGAAGAGGGCTTTGATGCTGGGAGGATGATGCTGGATTAGACATCTAGGTTGTAATTCTCCCTTCTATTTTAATAAAGTTCTTTGAGTTTTCCTCCATACAATCGTGTTCTTGTGAATCTTGTTATTTGTGAATGCCACTGTATGCTCAATGTATTTCTGATTCTGGATTGTTTATGATATAATAGATCGAGATGGTTTGATGGTGTTTTGTTACTTTGTTTCTACAGGTATTCTCTAAGTAGGACAAGTAGTAGAGGAGTAGCAAGCTCTATCAAGCGGGAGATAAATCAAGCAAGGATTCAAGTGGAAGATCTAGGTTGGTCCCTTTGTTTCTCTCTTATCTATCATACATAGTTGAAATTGCAAACTGCTTTGATTATTTGTTTCTAGGATAACTTCCAATCCTAGTGGGACTAGCAGATGGAAAAGACACTATTTTTGCTGGAAACAATCGTGTATAGGTTCTAATAATTTAGACCCCATTCTTACACAGAAAAATTCCTTAGATTGAACACTTCTTAACTAGCATCTTGATCCTAAGAATCAGGCACCATTTTATAATCATTTTCCCCCTCAATTTCCCCAAATTGCATTGAGTTTATTAGATTAGTATCTAAGGGAATAGATACTCTATCTTCATCTTGTTTATATTACATGGGTGAAATAAGTTGGGGACAGTTCAAGGTTATCCTGACTAGCCATAAACAATGATACTCGTACATAATCACCCACAACTTTCTATTTAAACACATTATTGAATTTTAGCAAATTAATTAAAATATGCAGTCAAAATAAGAATGGATATTCTTTGCCAAGTTCCATGAGAGATATCTCTCAAGTCTTCCAACCCTCTTCTTTACCTAACCCAAATCATATTGGGCTAACTTATCAAATAATACACCGAGCAGGCCAAAACAAGCTTCAAAACCCAAACTCCCAATCTTGGAAAATGCTTATTGTAGGTGTTGTAAAATATTTTCATAGTACCCCAAAACTCTGTCTTTTCGGATTCCAGGAAGCTGATATGACTCAAACCTTTATAGAATTTATTACTGATGGCCTATACTTTCTCCCTAACACTACACATATTCTCATACACCCTTCTTCATGGGGATTTACAACTCTATCTTGACGGAGACAAATTTGAAATGGTCTTGACAACATGCAAGCAAAATTGAGTGCTATGTTATCTTCATATGCAAGCACTCTATGACCATAGCGACACAAAAATAAACTATTGGTATGGATTCTCAATCTCACGGGAACCAAACAAAGCATATCATATTCCATTGAAAAAGGGCATGCATGCAACCAAACATTAGTTCTTTTTTTTTACTGATGGATTCCACATAAAAAGACCCACGCACTCACTACTATCCAGAATGCATCAGCACTTCCATCCTCGAGATTTAAGCTGACACAAAAGGAATGAATACAAAAAGGTATACCACACCACAATGGAGGCCTCAATGTGTATATTATCAATACAATTTAATGGAGTAAGAACACACTTTCAAAGAAACTAAATACATATATATCAAACCAAAATGGAACATAGTCCAATAAGTATACATCGATGGAAACCATTCTTCCTCGCATGACCTATTAAATTGGACAAAATATATAATGTGGGCATGTGCATCCTAGGCCTCTCATCCTCTACCTCTTCTCCTATCACTAAATCTTCTTCTCTTGCTGCTGCATAGACTACTCTGCTCAAACAATCTTCCTCTTTGAAAATAAATCTACATGTGAAAACTAAGATTCACAAGTGATGATTCATTTCCCCTTCTCACAAAATATGGGAAACTGAAATTAAATTTACATTAAGAAATATTTTCTCCAACTTATTCTAACAACAAAACCCACACCCTAATGAAGATATCTATAATTTCATACAAAACATTTAATATATATCCCAGAATCATCATGTGACCATTGCATCACATTGGCAAGCTCTGGTCCAGTCTTTATAGAACTTTTTGCTCCATCTATGCACCTGCAACAAAAACTCTCCCATATCATCCTTGGTAGTTTTAAAATAGTTATCACCTTGAATCCTTGAAACAAAACGAGTTATACCTCCTACAACTATAACATGAGCTAATATATATTTCTCAATGCAGGGTCATTGTTGGGCATAGGGATTTGATTTGTATGCACCCCACCTATTTTCACAGAGGAATTTCCTTATTTCTAGAATTATGTTCATCAACTACATGGATTTCCTTAACTATAACCCTATTGTTTTCATATATTCAACCTATTTTTTTCTTCATTTCCTTTTATAATTCCCATGCTCTGATCTGATTCATTGTCCTTGTGAGATTTCTAGTGTAATATTTGTATTTTATGTTATAATATTCAATTATTGAAAAACTCTAGTGAATAGTTTCTCTGGTTGTAATTGGATCGGAAGCATTTTTCAAATAATCGTTTAGGCTACTGATAAAATTAGATGTTATGCAATTGTAAGATTCATGTTTAGTTATTTAGCTAATAATCCCTAGAGAATATTATAGCATAATTTTTTTTCCATAAGTGTTAATTAAATACAACACAAAACCACATAAATTGCAAACAAAATTTATTTTAAAAACTGTAAAATTATTATTAAAACTACTAAATAGAAATTACATTGATATCCTAAGGATAAACCTAGAAGATATGCTCAATCCCTAAATTCTTCAGCTCCTAAAATTTGGCCCCTTTAGAATTTGGAAACTTGGTATCCCAGATTGGTCAGTTCATCCTTCTCTTGAGATTGGAAGTTCAACCTCCTTGAATAATCAATTCAGTCCCTTCTGTAAAGAAAATTATCTGCTAGGGTGGCTTCACAACCATTAAAACCAACCTCCACTACCTATTATGTATATCTCAAAACCAAAATTGGGAAATATCGGTGCCATAAACTATTTGAGTTCTTGAAACAATGATCAAAATATCAATGGTCAATCATTGCATGAATGGTATCTCTTCTCTATTTTAATCATTTTCTCCTCCAAATACTACGGGTCACTAAAATACTATGGATTTTCCCTTTATAACCCATTTTAAATTAATTATCAATTCCACCTTTTAATGTTTCTTCTCTTTCCAAGTGAAAATGAATAATTAAATTTTTCTTCCTGGAAAGGGACATTATAGTCCTCCCTTCCTGAAATTTCTTTCCCTCAAGAAATCCAAAAAATAATAAATACTAGATCCCAAATGCACACGTAGAATTCTCCATCATATAGCTTATGTAGCATCCTAACATCATTGTCACATTCTACCATCATGTGAAACAAATTACCATAATGTAAATCATCCTTTATAAAATTCTTTGGATCACAAGGTCATATTAGGATACTAACATTCCCATTTTCTTAAGACATAAAATCAGTATCTGTTTTGTATCTATGCATCCTAAAATTCCCCCTCCCCCCTCTCATGACACATTCATAACCTCGTCATTTCCCTTTAGTTTGACCATTAGATGAAAATTTAGTGCCTATTGGCTAGATGGAGAGATAAGCTCAACACTGGAATCAATGCAATTGATTATACCAAACATAATATTTTCCTAAACTTGTAAAATTTCTTTAATATTATGTGATGTCACTAATTTGGGTTCATTTTAATACTTCAAAATTGAATGCATTATTATAGATTCTTCATTTCAACATAAGGGTGGAGGTAGTACCTCACAAGCATTCCCTTCCTATACATTAGAAAGTCATGCATGTTGCAAAAGGTTAAAAAATGTATCTATAATTGAAGCACAACCAAAATTACACTCCTCTAAGGACGTACTTCCATTCCCATTTTCATTTGGCTCTGCACTCTCCCAATCAAGGAAAATTTTAAGGATGGATATCTATTTGAAAGTTCAGAAACCTTGGAGAATCTTAGTAATCTCTAATAGAAAAATTGAAAACTTTTGATGATACTTTTGTAAAAGTATCTAAATTACTAGTTATATTATATTAGTCTATATAAGATATTGGTGATTTTTAAGGTAAAATTATTTCGTACTATAAAGCTTTGGTGAATCATTCTTATAAAAAATGGAAATTGGCGAATATTTTTTTTGGGAAAAGTATAGAAAATTAGCCCACCTGCGAATATCAGCCCCCAAACGTTTTCTTGCTCGTACAAATGAGATATTACAACTAGTGTTGAAAACCCTAAGTACATTACCCATGGCCCAAGCTTTCGGTAGGTGGAAGGTGTTCTAATGTTCCTCCTTCGATAATAGACATAATTGCTAGAACATGAACACTACTTTTCGCTTCACCTACTTCAAATGTAATAGCTAGAAATTGTAGTGAAAGTGAGGCTTATTCATTTTCCTTGCTACTTCCACTTGTAAGAACATGCGAGAAATTTATCCATGGTGTTGGTGTGTACAACGCTTGCAGAAGCACTATAAAAGCACTACTGGAAGATGCATGAACAGGATACCAAGATATATTTCCAACCCTTAGTGCGATAAAGGCCTTTAACAATTAATTATATATCTGTTGATTAATGCTTTGGAATTTACCTATGGCTTGTACTGCATTTTCCAACAATATCGCAAAGAAATTTCAATCCAGATCTATCCAAAGTGAATCCCGTGTAACCAAAAACATTCCTCAAATGATCATGTCCTTTTGTAGCATTTGGAAGGTGACCTTTTGGAGGATGAAGCTTGTCTTTTCTTTGTAAATGGAAGATAATGTTATGTTCTTCAATGACATCAACAACTACCACACTAGCCAACTTTAATAGTTCAAAAATCAAGTTTTTACTACAAACAAATGTCATCCTTTCCATCTTCTTTCAAAAACATTTTGCAAGTTGATGAGCCCCAAAAATGGGTAACTTTATGGGCTCATTTTGCCTATTATTCTCGATTAATCCACCATTCTTCATATTTTTATGCATGCTTTTGAATATATTTATGTTAATTGAATGAATGGGAATAGTCACTTGACGACAAAGTCTAATACGTGCTTATTGTAGATTTTTGGACATTTTTTGGACCAAGGTTAGGCATTTATGAGAAAATTGGAAGCAAAATACTAAGGAACAAGGTTGAGGATTTACAGGAGGGGTGTCTCCTGCACTAAATGACCCCTTCCTTGAGTTTTCCACCATCAACTCGGAGTTCAACAACCCACCAAAGATGATTTCAAGCGGCAGCTGAGCAAGTTTAGTGAAGTGGCTGATTAACTGCAGTTTTGGGCAGCCAAGTTCCTAAAGTTAAGGAGGACTATTGGGAGTCCTCATTTGCATAAGTAGGAAGGCTTCAAGCCTTGGTATTTTAGCTATTGAATAGTTTTTTTTTACACTTTTGTGCAACTCTGTATTCAGCTCATTTTTCGAGCTCTTTCTGTAAACAGTTTTGTGACATGACTATTATTTTTTATTAATGAAGATGAATCTCTCTTTGCACCAGCTCTTAGCTTTCTTACAAGGTTGTAGCACTTGGGGTTGGGCCCAACCCAAGTGCCAGTACCTCCTTTGTGTACTTTTGTGTGTCTTTGCTACATTCATAGGATAATTTCTATTATTTAGGTTAAAATCTTGCTTTGTTACTTAGGTTGTTTTTGATGAGTAAGATAGTTGTTCATGCTTCAGGTTGATTTGACAGTTTGGTAACAGAAAAGATCCACAAAAAGGCCATCAAGAAATCCTCGATCTCATTTCTCCCTCCTTGGGACCATGAACTGAGACGAAAGCATATTTGCTGCCACAAAAACACTGTTTTTGCCTTCCAATGCAATTGCTAGTGTTAGATTTTAAGTTGGAAAAGTTGATACCAGTTGTGGTTTCATGTTTAGATCTATTATTACTCAGTTTCCATAGCTCTCTTGCATGATTTTATATCTATAAACTTATGTTCATCATATTTCTGGTTTTTAAGGGCAGATTAGGTCAAAATAGATAGATCTATGTTTTTTTCAGTCTTTGTTCAACCAGTTTTAGAAAATAGTGTGCAGAGCACCTGTATTACATTTCGACCTACCCTTCCTCCATCACACAACCTATTCCAACTCCTAATTCAAGATTCCTTCCCTTCATTTGCCACACTTTCCCAACTTGCCCTAATTTCTACATTTTTGTGCAACATTGCTCTCTCCATCCTTGAACACATCCAACCATCTTCATCACTCCTTAGCTTCATTTACCAGGTCCTAGACCCCTTGAAATCCTTATTCATCCTTAATTTCCACTTTCCCACCATTTTTCCACCATAAACCCTCTCAAAACCACTTTCAGGTTGTTCCTGTAGAACTTCCTATAGAACCCCTGCAAACTTCCTGTAGAAGTTCACGCGAGCAATTTTTCGAGATTTGATCACTGTGGAATTCTCTAGAAGGGTGCTAGGGACCACTTAGGCCCTCTTCTCACCTTCCTAGCCTCCTGCAAGTGCCCACTCCATTTCCTTTTGCTAGTAAACTTATGCACAGTCAAAAATAGTTAAAGCACATGCATAATAATTCTCCAAAATTACTCAAAAATACAAAAAGATGATTTTTCCATATTTTCCATCAAAAGTAGCTTAACCACATGCATATTACCTTCTCAAGAGTCAATGGCATCCATTTCAGCAACTTTCATCTCTTTTCTTAAACAAGTAGGGTTAGTTAGTCAAACTAGGGTTTGCTAGGGTTTGCAGTTCCTTTCAGCTTTCATCTTCTTTTTGCAAGTAGAGTAGCCTCTTTTGAGTTAGATTTCATCTATCACAGTTAAAATCTTCTTCTCAGAGCTCATAGAAATTGGCTTAAGCTCCTAGCGAACTTGTGCCAGTTGATCAAGTGACAGTCTACAGTAAGCGCTAGTACTTATGCATATAGAACCATCACTTCCAAGTTTCTTACGAACTACCGAGTTGATAACAATAAAGAAGGGAGTCCCAGGAGTTGTAACATCATTTCTACAATACTAGAGGTCACCATCTTTTTGGCACCCTTGCCAGGGAAGTGTCAAAGTATTTGTGATTACTACTTTTTTTCTGTTTTCTCTTGCAACATTCTGCTAAGTAGTTTATTTCAGCAAGAGTAGAGTCGTTGTTTCATTTCCATTCTGCAATTTCATTTCCGCAAAAGTAGATTAGACATTTCCTGCTTTCATTTCATTTCTACAATTTCAATTCTGCAAGCGTAGCTTAGCATTTCAATTTTGCAATTTTGTTTCAGCAAGCGTAGATTAGACATTTTCTTCTTTCATTTCATTTCAGCAAGTGTATATTAGCATTTCAATTCTAAAAACATAAATTAGTCATTTACTGCTTTCATTTCAATCTTACAATTTTCATTCTAGCAAGGTTTATTTTAGTTAGTTGAAATTTTTTGTTTAATCAATTTCTTTTTTGCAGGTACAAGCAGAAAAAAATAGAAATCAACCAAAAATATTTCCTTCCATGCCTTGTAGGAACAGAGACAATTCAGGAAAATTCCTACCCAACACCCCCACCACATCATTGAGTCACCCTTCTCTCTTCTTTGGTGGCAGTGATCCAAAATAACCTATAGGTCAACCTCCAGAGTGTAGAGCTATAACAAGGGACTCTTTCACCTCTAGTTACCTCACATTAATATGTCAATCCGGGAACGTCTGGTTATTTCAAAGACTGTCTCAGTCTGAGGCTTAGCACTTGCCAGATTAATGCTTGTAGTACAACTATTTTAAAAGCTACAAAAGTAAATTAATGCGAGTCTACAACTAAACTACTTCGAAAGACCAAATCACACCAAGTATTGTATCAGCCAAAGGTTTGGTAGCAATAACCCATCATTTCCATAACTGATGATAATAGACCAGAGGTCTGGGAGCCAAATATCAGATGTTGGGCTCACTACAGCCTGAGACCTTTCTTAATGAATAGAAATGAAACAACAAGTAAAGGAAATAGCAATGAAATAGAACAGCACATCAACCAAGGGCTTGGTAGCAATAACACATCCCTTTCATAGCTGATGGGAGCAGATCAGAGGTCTGGGAGCCAAGTAGCAGATGTTGGGCTCACTACAGCCTAAGACTGTCCTTAAGAAACAACAAATTAGCAATCTGGAAATGGAACATCAATTGAAATGGAACAACAAATAAAAGGAACAGCAAGTAAATGGAACAGCAGTCGAAATAAGCAATAACCAAGTTCCTTAAGCTGTAATTCTATTTAATCACTCCAATCAAAACATCAATCCTTCAGTCTTAAAAGAAGTACACATATGATGTAACAACACTATCGATGAAAACCTTAGAAACACAACATACTCAATCTACTTCTGTTATTAATCTGAATAAACTCATACGATTGCATCTCTCGATGAAGAATAGTACCATTCAATAATCATGTGAAACAGACCTTTCAAGGTAATTTGTTATAATGCTAAACACAATCGTGATGAATTCTGTAATAGAGTGACAGTGTCCTGTACAGATTAATCAATACTTAAAGAATTGGTAAAATGACACAGCATCAATATAAAGTTCAGGAACATGAGACAAGTTAATCATAACAGAGCATGTAATAGAATATTCTTAAAACACAGCAGATTACCAGATTAAATTTATGAACAAACCACACCGAAACCACGCGTAATGGTACAAGAGCAAGTGTCCTCCAGGGCGGGCCCTTAGCCTCTAGGGGTACACTGCTTAAGATAGATCCAGGCTCAAAGATAAAAGAGTGAACAAGTCTATATTAAAGCATGCAATAAAATTACAGGAACTCAAGTCTTAAACAGAACATAAAGATCATAGTCCTGATCTACCTTAAGAGAAATTACATAAAGATCCCCCCTGTAGCCAATAGTGCTATCCCTTTTATAAGGAAGATGGCAGAGACATCTAGATACAGAAAATATATAAAATAGCGACCCCTCGGGATCTAAGATCCTGAGGGATTCGCAGAATCATTAATACTACGTCACTTCTTTCCTTTTCTACTCCGTGTTGGTATCTCCGCGTCCTTTCTTGGGTTGATCCATTTTGATCTGGTTTTCTTCCGGTCTCCCGTCAAAGGGACAACAGTTAGCTCATCCTTCTTTTTGCCTTTAGAATGGCCACCTTCCATTTTTCCTCCCTCCTGCACATAGAAATGACAATTTTCAGTGTTTCTCATTAATTTCTCGTGTTTCGTTATAAATCCTTATCATTATCTAAATTTCCTATGCAAAAGGCTTTTGAGTTCTAATGAAAAGATACCAAAATAACCATCAAAACATACCTTCCTTGATACCCCACACACCCCCCAGCTTACCCTTTTCCACGGCCTCATGAAAACATTGTAGTTGACATGCAGAGCGGTGAGGGAGTAGGTTGGAGATGGAATCTTGTGCGGGGGCCTACACCCATGATGCGAAACTAGATGATCAAAGAAATGGCTTGTCTGGCCCTCGGGCATCTGATATAGGGCTTGGTATCCGGGTGCAAGATGCCAAATGATTGGACTCCGGAACCTATATCTTAACCAGGATGGTCCTGCCCTCAAAACAATTTCACCATAGAGGGGGAATCGGTTAGCGGCAAGCTTAAAATTTTCATACTTAAATGGCTCTCTGAGTTGAATGTTCGGATTAGATACTCGATATCGGAATTTAGTTGCTTCAATGGCAGGGTCTTTAATAGAAGCAAAGAATTCAAGCCCTTGCCGAATGATTGCTTCATGCATGGGTCCTAAATCTTCAATCACCCCCGGAGTCCTCATGAGATTTCTATGACTTCTCCATAACTTTTCTGGGTCTCTAGGCTCAGCTCTTACCCATAGATCTAATCCGTTTTCTTGTCTTTGAAATGCATTGTAGGCTTTAAGCCATTTAATTTGATTGACTGCAAATGAAATGAATGCTTGTAATTGAATGTCTCCAACAAAAGGGCCAGGTTTTAGCTCGGTTTCTTGTTCTAGTACAAGGTTATGCAGATAAAATTCACACAATAACCTTTGTACTTTTACCCCATAATGCTTACAGCAGTTTATAAAAACATCTATAGTATTAATTTCTATAGGAGCACCTGCCCTGACGGCCTTAATTTTCAATTGCAAGTATCTTTCCATTAGAAACAGGGCATAATTTTTGGCAAGGGCCCTACATGCTAAAGCATCATTGTACAAAACACACAAGGTATCCATTTGTTTAATAACTACATCTAATCTACGGGTTACCTTGGTAACTTTCTCTTGCTCCTTTCGCCATCCTTCGAAGGCTTGGCTTTCTGATAGGTTGACATTTCTTAACTACTGCTATAATTCCTCATACTTTTCATGGGGGACCGTTTGTTCCCTGAGCCTTTCTGCTTCTTGCTGGGCTTGCTTCAAATGATGGTGAAGGGTTCTTGTTTTTGGGTCCTTTTTCCATGCATCTGTGGAGGCTGGGAGTTTTACTTGGACTTTCTTATTACGCTGTTTGGAATTCATAACCCTTATCACTCCCGAAGATGGTGCCTCCGTCTGAACCACCTTATCATCTGTTTCAATTTTAACACGAACTCCAGCCCACTGCTGTTCCTTTTCAAATGGAACAGCAGTCTGTTCTTCTGTTTCATTAGGAACAACAGTCTGTCTTTCTGCTTCATTAGGAACAACAGTTTAGCTTCTGTCAGGGTTTTGGGTAGTGGAATGGCTCCCGGTTCTTCGCCTCGTATTCTTACGGGGTCTTATTGGCGTGGCCGAACCTTTTCTTGTTGAGGTCCTTACTCCCCTTTGTCTTGCTTTTAGAAGCCTGATCTGCTGGCGAAGCCTGACTATCAAATTTAACAGTGTCCCTTTTGCTTTTTGCAATTCCCTTATTTCTCTCAACTTCTCAAAAAGAAAAGCTGACTGTTTGCCGCGGGTTGGAGTGTGACTAATTTCCGGATTTTCTTCTTGAGGTGGTCGATCCGGGGTAAGAACCTTTCTTGGCTCTGCTGTTTCCTGGGCCAATTCTTCCTCTACCCTTATTTCCTCCGGATTCTCCTCTAGTGCCTTCTGACTAGGAACGGGCTGTTCTTGCCTAATATCTTCTGTTTTCTTCTCATCATGGACGGGTGAAATTTCTATTTCTGCTTCTTCCACATGAACTTCCTTGGGTGCATCTTTTTCTTGGGTTTCTTCTCTAGTCTAGAGGTTGGATGGACTCAGGGGCTGGCCATACTCGCCCATATTGGCCAGAATATTGGCCAATTCATCCTCCCCTATCAGGTTCTGTACTGGGCTTCCCCCCTGCTGTTCCATTTCTTCCTCCTGTTCGTGCTGCTCAACTTCTTCCGTCTCGTCTCCTTCTTCTTCATCCTGTTCTTCTTCTCCTTCTATTTTTGTTTCCTCTTCGGTGGACTGCTCTGTTTCTCTGTTGTTTTCTTCTTCCGCCTCTGTCCCTATGGACTTTTCTTCATCCTCGTTACTTTCTTCTTCTGTATCGGTCTCTGCCGATTGCTCATCTATAATCTCTATTGCTTGGCTCATACGAGCCCGGGGTTTCTTTAGCTCTGCTTGTATCCCTGCAAGCCGTGCCGACTTTCTACGTTTTGTTGGTTGTTCAGATGTACCAGCATCGGGTTGTTCTTCAAGTTTCTTTTCAGCTTGTTTTTCAGCTTGCACTTCTGTGCAAGCGTCCTTCTTTCATTTCTCAGGGCGTTGGGGTGTGCTATCGGTTTGTTTTCAATTTTCTGGGCGTCTAGATGTGGCCGTCATTTCATTAATAATATCAATTAGTTTTTCCCAGCTGCTATGCTGCTGGGTAAGACTATGGCTTACTATCAAGCGAATTAATCTGTGGTGGCTAACCACAGATTCTTTGTGCTGTGTCTTTTTCATACTTCGTGCCACATCATGTAATAGTGAATTAAGCAATGCAGGTAAACTCAAAGAACATTTTTGTTTTAAGATAGCTAGGAGTTTTAGATGTCGTGGTCTTACCACGTCTTTTCTGCCCTCGCAAGTAATGTAGCTCTGGACAATTTTTGCCAATTCCGCCCATGGCTTTCCTAGCGTTGCTGGTAGCACCCATTTTCCGCGAACTGTTAAATTCTGGCCTTCATCCTAAAAGATTTCCACAATTTTCTGCAACCTTTCCTTTTTTATTGTCCATATTGGTCCTATGGCCGATAATCCCGTGACTTTTTCTATTATATCGTCTGTGACCTCTATTCATTTTCCTCTGATTGTAGAGTGTTCTTCCTGCAGGTTTCGTAAAAATTCCTTCGCCATAGTTTCGTTAAACTCCTTCAGGCAGTTGAGGTAACTCAACCATCTTGCTTTCTTCAGAATTCTTCGAGCTGCAGCTGAAACGGTCAATGTTTGTGGTTCTCTGCGGACTGACCTTCCTCCCATGGCTTCTCTTGCAAATTCTCAAAGGAACAACAACTGTTCGTTGAGACACAGAGAAGTTGGTGGCGTGTTTCTCGCTCAAATTCAAATGCAACGACGTATACAATGGAAATACTTCGAACAACGATTCATGCAGAAGAAAACAAAAATGGCAAATGATCATACCATTGAGCCGTGCTATGCTCGAGTACAAGATCTTTTGGAATAACGAGCTGACACATATTTTGGGGAATGATGAGGTTACTCCCCCCCCCCCCGCAATATGATAGGCTATCCCAGCCATCAAATGAAGGAGCTGCATCTGCTTCGTCCGCGAGGGCTTTATGGAACAACTTATGAAAATATGCCATGTCCGCAAAAACAGCGTATTACTCGAATCGAGGTGAAAAAGTAAATCGCTTTTAATGCGTAAGCGACTGCGGTGAGTTGATGGAAGTTTGGGAATAGACATTTGCCATAATTAGTGAGTCTCATGTGGTCACTGTCACTAGCTCCGTAATGATTGGCGGTGATAAATAGTCATGCGGTATATGGTTGGGTAATTAAATTATTACGTTATAAGATACAAAGATTCTAATTTCCTTACCCATTGGTGTAAAGGTTACGACTTCAATACCATTAACAGAGCTCTGCTGCCGACAGGTGTCCATAACCTTGGCAGAGTTGTTTGTTTCACCCTGGGAACCATAGTCCTTTGTGTATGCGAGGAAGCGTTATATTATGTCAAAATTGTAGGCCACTATGCAGGCTTGGTAACCAATTAGTCATAGTGCCATTCACGAGGAAAGAGTGAATAGTGGGTAGGCCAGCTCGTGGTGAGACCTCCTATTCCTAGGGTTATTTATTTATTTTGATATATCTCCTATACCATTTCCCGGGTGTGGTGGCCCTAATGGGAATGCCACTTCACTTCCATCCTGATGATCATGGTAGGCCAGCTCGTAATGAAACTCCGTATCCTGCAATTTTGACAAAACTGCTTTGCTTATTTTTATTTTTTCTTGATTTTAATAGAGAACCTTTCCTGTTTATACACAAAGGGTGGTTCAACACTCCTTAAAAGTAGGAATGGTGGAAGAAGTCTTAAAATCCCAATAGGAAGGTATAGATTCTTTGATCTTATTGATGAAATGATAAAAATAGATAAAATAATCAGCATGATAGAGATAGCCAATCAAAACAGAGTTAGTGGAACAATGGCAACAGAAGGTGATAAATAAGCATATCTTTTCCTTACATGCTTTCACCAATTCAGGGCAGTTACTTATAAGGATAACAATTTGTGATTTACCGATTTCTGTATACTGTGCTTTTGTTTTCATCACATAAGTAGATAGTTGTATTCAAAAAGACTCGAAAGATTGTTAGCATTCCGCATCCTTGAGAAGGAACAAATTGTTTCAAATCTTATGAGTAGTGCTTTTTCAAGGAAGGGCACAACAATGGTTGCTCGTTTGAAGAAAGGAGCAGTGGGAATCACTAGTGTCATTCAGTAAAATCAAACAAGTGCTGTTCCTTTGGAAAAAGACCGGCAAAAATCAAACAATGCTGTTTCTTGTGGAGACAGAAAAAACACACAAATGTTGTTCATTTTGAGAAAGGAACAGCAAAAATCATAAGTGTTGTTCCTTTTTGAAAAGAAACAACAAAAATCACAAGTGTTGTTCCTTTTGGAAAAGGAACAAAAAAAATCACAAGTGTTGTTCCTTTTGGAAAAGGGACAACAAAAATCAAAAGTGTTGTTCCTTTTGGAAAAGGAACAACAAAAATCAAAAGTGTTGTTCATTTTGGAAAAGGAACAACAAAAATCACAAGTGCCAAGTGCTGTTCCTTTTAGAAAAGGGACAGTAAAAATCAAAAGTGTTGTTCCTTTTGGAAAAGGAACAACAAAAATCACAATTGTTGTTCCTTTTGGAAAAGGAACAACAAAAATCAAAAGTGTTGTTCCTTTTGGAAAAGGAACAACAAAAATAAAAAGTGTTGTTCCTTTTGGAAAAGGAACAGAAAAAATCACAAGTGTTGTTCCTTTTGGAAAAGTAACAGCAAAAATCACAAGTGCTGTTCCTTTTGAAAAAGGGACAGAAAAAATCAAAAGTGTTGTTCCTTTCGGAAAAGGAACAACAAAAATCATAAGTGTTGTTCCTTTTGGAAAAGGAACAACAAAAATCAAAAGTGTTGTTCCTTTTGGAAAAGGAACAACAAAAATCAAAAGTGCTGTTCCTTTTGGAAAAGGAATAGCAAAAATCACAAGTGTTGTTCCTTTTGGAAAGGAACAGCAAAAATCACAAGTGCTGTTCCTTTTGGAAAAGGGACAACAAAAATCAAAAGTGATGTTCCTTTTAGAAAAGGAACAGCAAAAATCACAAGTGCTGTTCCTTTTGGAAAAGGAACAACAAAAATCGAAATTGCTATTCCTTTTGGAAAAGGAACAACAAAAATCACAAGTGCTGTTCGTTTTGGAAAAGGAACATCAAAAATCAAAAGTGTTGTTCCTTTTGGAAAAGGAACAACAAAAATCACAAGTGTTGTTCCTTTTGGAAAAGGAACAACAAAAATCAAAAGTGTTGTTCCTTTTGGAAAAGGAACAACAAAAATCAAAACATGCTGTAACAATATGTACAAAAATAATTCTAACAATTATATACAAATTGTAAGGAAAAATAAACTTCTTAGTGAGTTACTGGTGGAGGAGACTTGTCTTCCTCCCGTAGGATCTCAATATCTATATTTTGGCGTAATTGTTGGCAGAAGGACTCCCAGGTAAGTGGTTTGCGATAGACACAGACTCGATGGCCGTTTGCCTTAAAGGTATACCCAGAACCATCAATGGTAATCAGTGTGAGGGTACCATTGTCATGTAATTTCTAGATTTCATATGGTTCCAACTAACGATTCTGGAGTTTCCCGAGGAAGTCCTGAAATCTAGAGTCATATTAAAGAGCCTAGTCTCCTTCATGGAAGACTCTGTTTTTTATGAGAGCATCATGCCACTTAGCTCTTTGTTGCTGTATCAAGGCAGTATGTTGAAGTGCAGAAAGTCTAATTTCATCCAACTCATTAATCTGTTGCAATCGATTAGTTTGTGCCTCAGTTAAGTCTAACCCCACTTCTTGTGCTGTCCATAATGTCTGGATTTCAAATTCTATAGGAAAAATAGGTTGTTTTCCAAACATAAGCTGGTAAGGTGAGTGGCCAGTGATGCTTCTCCATGTTGTTCTATAAGCCCACAATGCTTCTGGTAGTCTGGCAGCCCAATCGCGTCTATGTGATGCAACTGTTTTGGTTAGAATTGTTTCTATTATCTTGTTGCTGCTTTCTACTTGCCCATTTACCTGTGGGTGATATGGAGTGGTCATTTTGTGCTGAACATGATAATTGTTGAGTGTTGCTGCTATTCTGTTTCCAGCAAATTGTGGCCCTCCATCTGTGATTATCTCTCTAGGGAGGCCATAGCGCACAAATAGATGGAGCAGGAACTGTATAACATATTCTTCTGTAGCTCTGGGCAAGGCTTCTGCTTCAACCCACTTGGTGACATATTCCGTTGCCACTAGAATGTATGTTTTTTGGTTTGATGGTGGGTTGATTGGTCCCACGAAATCAAGGGCCCATCGCTCAAATGGTTCAATGACTATCTGTGGTTTCAAGGGCATCTCATCTGAGTGACTAGGGCATCCCGCCCTCTGGAAACTATCACATGCTTGGACAAATTTCTTTGCATCTTTAAAAATTGTGGGCCAATAAGACCCTGTATGTAACACTTTATGTGCAATTCTGTGATAAGAAAAATGTCCACCACATGGTTGGTCATGGCATGCTTTCAATATATCAAAGATTTCATCTTGTCGAACGCACCGCTTGATTTTCATGTCTACCCCTGTGTGAAACAAATGACCTCCAATCCAGGAAAATCTAGTACTTCGCTGGACAATCTGTTTTCGCTCATTATGGGTTAGATGTTTTGGTAACTTACCTACTACTAGGTAATTGGTGACATCAGCATACCAGGGTGTTTGAACAGCAATAGCAAAGCGATGTTCATCTGGAAACTGATCTTTAACTGTTGCTGCATCGACTGGTTTTGGCATTCTTGAGAGGAAATCAGCTACCGGGTTTTCTTTGCTAGGTCGATCCTTGATTGTAATGTCGAACTCCTGCAATAAAATCAGCCATCTGGTTATTCTGTCGTTTGTGACAAGTTTATTTGCTAAATACTTTATAGCAAAATGATCTGTGTACAAGATAACGAGATATCTAGTGATGTAATGTCTGAATTTATTGATAGCATGTATAACAGCTAAGAATTCCTTTTCAGTTACAGTATAATTTAATTCAGCAGGGGATAGATTTTTGCTAATGGAATAAATAGCGTATGGTTTTCTATCCTCCTCCTGACCAAGGACCGCTCCAATGGCTGTATCTAAGGCATCGGATGATATCTGGAATGGAAAATCCCAGTTTGGTCCGTGAAGGACTGGGGCTGTAGAATCAAGCTTTTTCAGGTCATTTAAAGCACGTTCGCATTTTTCTGTCCAAAGGAAATCAATATTACCAGTTAATGCATACAATGGTGCAGCAATATGTGAATAATGTTCTATAAATCTTCTGTAATAACCAGAGAATCCAAGAAAGCTACGTACCTCTGTTTGAGTAGTAGGAGTAGGAATAAGCAAAAGTATTTGGATTTTGTTTGGGTCTACCTGAACGCCAACTATTGAAATAAAGTGTTCTAGAATAAGTCCTTCTGTCATCATCATGTAGCATTTTTCGTGGCTTAGACAAAGCCTGGTAGCTATACAGCGTTGTAGGACTTTTTCTAGTGTTTCCAATGCTGGATCAAACTCCTCTATGTATGGAGTAAAATCATCCATATATACTTCCAATCCTTCATTTATTAGATCTGCAAATATGCTAAGAATAGCCCTTTGGAATGTGGCAGGGGCATTACATAAACCAAAAGGTAAAACTCGGTAAGCAAACGTTCCCCAAGGACAAGTAAAAGTAGTTTTATCCTGATCTTCAGGGGCAATCTGTATTTGGTTATACCCACTGAAGCCGTCAATAAAAGAAAAGAATTTCTTGCCTACCAAAGTATCCAATACTTGATCGATGAATGGGAGAGGAAAATGATCTTTCTGTGTTGCCTTGTTTAGTTCTCTATAATCCACAAAGATTCTCCACTTCCCATTCTTTTTCAGTACCACCACAAGTGGGGAGACCCATTTACTATCAGAGATGGTGTAGATAAAGTTAACATCTAAAAGTGTTTGAAGCTCAGCTTTTACTACTTTTAGGTCAGGGTTTAGCCTTATCTGAGGTTGTCTAACAGGTTTTGCATCATTTTCTATGTAAATGTGGTGTGTACACAATTGAGGATCAATTCCTTTCATATCGGGGTAATCCCATGCAAATGCATTTTTATGTTTTGTTAAGATATGGATGAGTTTTGTCTCTTGTTCCGGTGTAAGGTTGGCGTTAATGTTTAAGGTCTTCCCAGGCTCGATTTCTACTGTTTTCGTATGTGCAATTGAGGTCACAGGGTGTTATAGCTCCAAATCTCACTATTACGGTTTGTGATGCTGCAGTCATGGCCTAGGGCAACCCCTTCTTCCAGACCTTGTCCAAAATCTAAAAAACAGTGTTTTATTCCCTGTACGCAACATTTCCCTGAGTTAAACGCGTGTATACGTGGGTTCATATATACCCAACCCGTGTATATGTATTAAAACACTTAAAAAATTATAAAACTCCTTATTTTCGGGCGGATATCGCGGGTTTTACCTGCTGATCACATGTTAGTGCCCGTGGCCTCAACTCTCCCCAACCAATTCCTAACTAAAAAACTACTTTGGAATTGGTATAAAATGACACCAAAGGGAAGGCATAAAGGAGGAGAGAGTATAGAGAAAGGTTATTATACTAAGATTTCCCCCTGATCAGGTCTGAAGACCCTTGTGCCTTCTGTACTTCCCCCATTTTGTACAGGAAACCCTTGTTTCCTTGTGATTGGATGTTCATCCCTTTGTTATGACATCTTGGAGTGAGTATTGGAAGGAGACCTACTAGAGGCTTGAGGTGGGACGGATCCAGAAGGAGGCTGTGCTTTGAGCCTGCAGAAGTGGTTCAGGTGATATTGCTCTTTTTTGTACTATTCTATTTGTCTAATAAAGAAACACGTCTTGTTCCTGATACGCTTCTTTCTTTATGTTAATGATGTTCATATTTGAATTTCATGTATGAATGGATGTCTAAAAGTTTATAACTAACTCCTTTCTTGTATAACATAAAG